>JAOWBC010000617.1:13276739-13287510 GCA_028566105.1 Hypoplectrus providencianus
GCGCGCTCACTTCAACACATAAGCTTACTGTTAACAATAGAGGTAACTCAATGCACAACTAGCTGCATTTCACAAGCATTTCACATCCTTGGTAGAAACAACTGCTGAGCCTGTGATTGGACAGCACCCTCCAAGAGCTAAAACCTGATTGGACGGAAGATATTGGATGTACAAGATGTCCTAAAACACCATTTACCCTGCACCAAAAGTGGATAAGTGCAGATGTATTCATGGCATATTTATTCACTTTACAATCCAAATAAAAACAGTATTTGCAAAAAAAATTGCTATATCAACCTCCGTATTCGCAATTGATGTATTTCCCCCTTTCAAAAGCAGTATTGCATTGGTTCCAAAAATCCCATATCAGCTTATCGGGTTACAATTTTTTAATGAACATAGGTCAAAAAGGGATAACAAATTGTATTATTAATAATGCACAGATTACTGTTCCCTGTGCATTAAAAGATAAAGAGCGCTGGAGAAGCTTCCAGTTTTATTGGCAGTAACATTTGATATCATTAGTGCTGAAGCAGTTAGTTATATAATCAATCATTTGATCAACAGAAAATTAAAATAATGCTTGAATCAAAGAGCCCGTGCTTCTTATTGCATCTTAAATGTGTCACAGCTTGGTCTTTTTTTTTATAGAAAATCAAATATTTCAGGTTTTGGATACAAGAATCTTCATTGTCAATTATGACTTCTAGTAACTTTTTAATATATTTTAAGCACATCTCTGGTAAATATGAGTTTAGGAAGGTTCGTCTGCATCTTTTTGGTGGGGATGTTTAGTTTTACAGATCTGAGAGTAAAAGACAGCCCTAGATATTTTAAAGACTAAACAAATATATCTAATGATACTAAAGATGAATCAATAGATGAGAACCGGATGATAAAATCCTGCTTCGCCCTCAGGGCTGCACCTGAACAATTCCACAGGCTTTCAATGCAATGTTCTGGAAACAAACAAATATACACGATGTTCCTTTCAAGTGACCACAAATCCAGCCTCCCCCCTCCTCCTCCCGCCTCCTCCGACACTGACACTGTGCCACCAGGTTTAACACTGTGTGGAGACAGAGCAGGGACCGGGCCCGCAGCTGACTAAATCCCAGACTGCTTATGCAACCAGCGGGCAGCGCCGATCGTCCGAACACATTCTCCGAGCCAAGAAGATGAACGCTGCCATGTCCACCCCCGCTGATGCAGCAGCGCTGCCCCCGAACAATTACAGCCAACGTCATCTTCATCGCTTTTTTCAATGACCTTTCAGTTTTCCTGACACACGAGCCGCAAACAAACTCATTTCTGTTTCCCGAGAGAGGAGCAAACATGGAGCCATTAGATTTTATATCCACCAGGATTTTTATGCTGTTTACAAAAGAGAGGCATGAAGAAGTGCACCCATAATCAAAATGTGTGTGTGTGTGTGTGTGTTTGCATGTGTGTGTGAATGACCATGCATTGTCAGGGAGAAGTGTTTGGGAGAGAAAATAACGAGAGAGGAGAGACACAATGACAAGGAACGTTGAGTAGCAAAGTACCAGCAAGTGTGTGTTTGTGTGTGTGTGAGAGAGAGAGAGAGAGAGAGAGTGCGTGTGTGCTGGCCAATATCCCTGCACCACTTGTCAACAGTCCCACTGACATAATAGCATCTCAAATCCCTTGTGTCCCTGGTGATTGTCGACCACATTTACAGCCGAGTCTAAAGGTCGGAGCAATAATTATGCAGACCTCCCCCTTCTGACCTCTGACCTTATTGTAATTAGGAATCTTTCAAAATGTAAAGCCTAAAATTACATTTAAACCCTTTTCAACACAATCACACATTCTGGCTTGGAGTTTATACATGAAAGCAGCTACAAAAATGACCCCTAAATGCCTTTTTTTCATATCAAACATAGCATGAATGCGTGTACACACAAATTAGCACAGGAAATAAAGTTCAGATGAATTTTGATTTCCACCTGACAAAAAAATTTATTTGAGCAATGAACTACTTTGTTCCAACTGATACCTCCAGGCGGTCCTAGCTAGCTTAACAAGCTTAACATTTGGTTTCTAAACACCCAATATTGTATGAGACGCCCTGACAACAATCTGAAAAACCAAATAAAGAACAATATGTATGTTTTGAGACTGTCCAGCAGCAGGGGTATGAACAAGGTGGCAAAAAAAGTATGTTACATAGAAGCTAATCAGACTCCATATTTTGATGCTAACACTTGTGTTTATTGCTAGCTTTGTTATGTGACTAGCAAGTCCCAAATACTGCAATATGCTAATGTAATAAAGTATAAATTAGCTTTTGGTCTTTATTTCAGAGGGTATTTTAAAAAATAGGCTCAGTAATCATAACCAAGATGGCAAACTTTTTATTGCCTTTTGTGCTGCTAACAGCAGAGGCTAAAGTCTTTGGTAATTTGGCCTGTCCAGGTCCCCCTTTTGACCCGCAGATGCTTTAGGTCCTGTTAGTTGTGAGGCAGGGCCTCCATGGATGCAGCTCATCCTACTGAAGCTCCATTGGGTTGAGATCTGGACAATTTGGAGGTCAAGGTAACACTGTGAACTAGTTGAGCTAGTAGTTTGAACACTGCTCAAAGCATAGCACTGCCTCAGCGGTGTAAAATAAAATGGGGTTCATAAGCCCAGGGCACCTTTTGGTATTAGCGGTATAGCCTTTGCTCCCAACACACATCAACAAGCCTTGGATGCCAGCTTTCCTTCCTAAGACAACTTTTGCTAGGTAGTTACCACCACAGACCAGGAACACCCAATGTTAGCACAAACACTGAAACCAGGGGGAAACAGCTAGCCCGGCTTCAGTGTTTGTGCTAAGCTAAGCTAATAACCTCCTGGCTCCAGTTTGATTTTTGGCAAACAGATATTGTAGTGGTTAATTTGTTCTCCTGCTCTCGGTTCAGCAAGGAAGTGAACAATTCTCAAAAAATGTTTTGAACCCAATATTATCATTTAAATACGTTATAAAATGGTTATAAAACATGGTTATAAAATTGTATCTTGTTTGTATTCTATGAATGTTTAACCCAGCACAATGAATGAACTATTGAAGGTTTCCTTTTACATGGATGAAGAGTTTGAAGACATCTCTGCATGTTCATCGTTCACCCATTTTCCTGCAGCTGACGCCACCACCGCTGCCAGCGAGATGCCCGCTGGCGAGGATTGTTGAGCACCGGTCCGTCTATGTGACCTACATTGTGATCCGTGACTCATCATGCTGGTGTGTATCCTGTGTGTGTGTGTCTGCTTTTTACTGGCCATCAAGGAGCTTAAACCCACTTTGATCAGCTGTGTCTCAAGCCTAACCACACACACACACACACAAACAGATCCAACAGTGGCTCCAAATCCATAAAGCAATAGAGGATTACTCTAAATGTGGAATGAATCAATACTCTTACATTAATTAAAAAGTGTAACAGTGAGAAGTTTTTTGGTTGACAATAATGTAACAAAACGAGCGCAAACACTTTGTCACAATTCTCACAAAGAAAGCAGAGAAATCAGTGCGCTGTGGCCCAGCCAGCACTGAAACCAGCATGTGGCAGAGCGGCTCAGGATGTAAACATTCTGGCCTCTTATTATTCACCAGACATCCTCAGATTCAGCAATCTGTAGCGCTACGTCATGTTGGTTCCCACCTGCAGTGTGTCCTCAGACCGCACCGGCTCTGAAGAAAATCACTGTCACTTAGTGTAACAGAGCTCAGAGCTGAGTGACAGGCAAGCACACACACACACACACACACAAACACACACTCTCGCTCCTGCAGATACCTGGCTGAACACAGGATGCATGCTGTGGGTGTGAAGGGTGCAAGGGGGTTGTGATCCAAAACATGAATTTCACCAGAAATATCATTTTAAATGCAGCACTGTTGTTGTCTGCTGGGGATGAATGGGATAACACAACACACACATCTCAGCATTGTTTTCAGTGTGTGCTGCTGCACAGAACAGGCCCAATCGATCATGCACCGAATACAAGCAAACACAGTGTAAAACATCCCAGTCATTCTAATGATTGCTGTATAATTGAATGAGTCAGTCAAGGTGCAGCTGAGGATAAACGAGGCGTCAATCCGGGTGTTTATTCGGCTACTCACCCTTCAGTTGGTTCCCATATGGAGGCTGTGGAGTCCGCCCTGTCAGTCCAGGCTGCTGGTAAACACACGGGACGATCTGAGCGCATACTAAGGCCAGGTGAGCCGGGAGAAACGCCTGATCTCGGGGTCCTGTGGGAAGCCTCGGTGCAGCCGTGTGACGGTGGATGTGGTGCCGAGCATCCTGCAGACTCCTCCGGCTCTGCGTCCTATTGTCTCCGCATCGCTCTGTCCTCTAGGATGGGAGGAGAGGAGAGGAGAAGCAGCAGAGGAGAGGAGCGCCAGTAGTGAGCTGGGGAGGGGGGTAAAGCCCTCCCCCTCTTCTCCACTCTGGCCAATCGCAGCGCTGCTCCGCCGGGAGCCGCCGCTGCTCCTGTCTCCGTACAGACTATGCTGCATTCAGGGGCAGTGGGAATTATGAAGGGTTGCAGGGGTGTCAGTTTATTAAATGCTACTTTTATGGCTGCATTATGAAACAAAGGGCCCCTGGGCACAACCATGTAAAGGCCCACCGACTCACACGGACTTTGTAGTTGTTTAGTTTCTGTTTGTAGTTCGTTTTGTGAATTTTTTTGTAATTGTTATACATCTCACTGTGTCTTTTTTCAACCAACACAAACCTAGTTGTAGTGCTATGCTGGTGCCGATGCTAATGGTTGCCAGCTAACACTATCCCATATCAGTCACATTGCAGTCAAACAAATCAGATGAAATGAATGATAGACGCTTTAGATGGTTTTGTTGATAACGATGATCCTGTTCCCAGCCACTGACGTGAGCAGTTCATTGTCTCAGACCAGCAAAGAGATTGTGCAACTTTTGAACCAGTAATTACTGGTTGTTTAAATGCAAAGAACTGGTTCGAGATGAGGCACCTCCCTCAGTCAAAAGGAATATTTGCCGGACGTTGTGGCACTGATGGACTCAGGATGTTTAAGGGGCTGGATGGGACTAATAAAAATGCCCCTTATCATGTTCTGTCCACTAAATGGCTTCCAAGAGGACAGTTTTGCTGCCTTTTTTCCCCAAAAAATTGCAGCACCAGAAGGGGTATTGTCCCCTCATGACTCTCATGAGTTCTCTGATACTTGATGAGGGACCTGGGGCTTTGGGCCTTGTAAGCCCTTGCCCTTAAGGGACTGTTCCAGGTTTTGGACATTAAGTTGTATGAAATACTTCCCAGTAGTGTAGTGGATGTTAAGGTTTTATCTTACTTTCCAAACTTTGGTTTCTGAGTTCTTGCTGGTTTTGTAGAAAAGATAGTTCCGGCAAGCTGGCAGAGTCATATAATTTCTAACTTTTTAAGGAAACAAAATAGTGCCAACTGAATTTTGTCCATTGTCTTGGAGTCCCGTGTATCAATTCTACGATCGGAACCTTAATATCCTAAATCCCAAACTATCCCTTTATTGGTGCACTTGGTCTTGAATAACTGAATTCTGTCTGTAAACGTGCATGTATGTATTTCAGAGCAATTTCTGTTAAATCATCAAGTTTCAACAGTGTTCTGCTTTGTTCTGTCTCCAAGTAATTGGAGCTCACAGCCATTGTTATGCAGATGATACTGATGCAGATGATTTTTTACAGCCGTGGACCTTTGTGTCTGTTCTAAGCCCACTTTTTTTTTTTTTCAGAATGTCTGATTTTGTATTGTTTGGCCTGCAGCTGTTCATACCGCTGTCTCGCCTGGTTTTCCTCGCAAAAAAATTGTTAGATAACAAAGTTAGATAACAAATACAGTGTTCCAACAAAATCTAGTGAATGTCTTTACTGAATATGTTCCTTTATTTCAGGTTTCACAGGTGTCATTCCGTTTTCATTTCAAATCACTTCTCGAGTCTAGTTTCTGACTAAAGAGCTCTGAAGTTGGAGTTTACAAACCACACGTGAATGCCTCATAAGTCCAATACAGAGGAGGATGTTTGCGGTGCTGGAGCAGTCCCACATCTAATATAAATGTGTCTGTGAAAAAAACAAAAACAAATATCACCTGTCTTCTCTGTTCTGTCT
This sequence comes from Hypoplectrus providencianus, assembly GCA_028566105.1. Taxonomy (NCBI): domain Eukaryota; kingdom Metazoa; phylum Chordata; class Actinopteri; order Perciformes; family Serranidae; genus Hypoplectrus; species Hypoplectrus providencianus. The sequence goes on from JAOWBC010000617.1 coordinate 13,282,879, forward strand.
CATGACTGTGGCTCAGTAACAGAACATTGGTAAAAATTTCAACTCTGTGGCCACAACTTAACACGGATCTTTTCTAATTTTCTGTATTCAGGCATAGTATTTTACTTATGTCTTACATAACAACAACAAACAGTCTATTTTGTTCTCTTCTTCACTTAATAACCCGTGTCCTGATCATAAATTTGCAGTGATCGGTTCATTTTGTGTTGTTTTGTCCTTCAGTGGTGCATTACCCATGACTGATTCTTTGTACAAAACAGCCCTCTGGTTACCCAGAGGTTGCATCACAGGATGAAAATAGGAAGGTGCCGTCCCCGGAGGCTGTTTCTGATCTCTCCACCAACACTCATCACATGGGTAATAAGTGTCCTGTTTAGCAAAGATTACAAACAAAGACATGGACTGTGGCTGAAATAGAGTGGGTCGGGGAACTCCAGGGGCCACAAAAATAAGGGGCAGAGAATTTAGGTTTTGTTTATGTTTGGTTTTCTCCCACACAACAAAAGCAGTGATGCTGAATTGTTAACCCTGTGAAGGATCTGTTTTTTTTTTTTTGTTTAGTTTTTTTTATATTTCAGATCAGTTTATATATAAAATATATTTTTGGATATGAAAAGCCTACATGAATGTCATCCTATAGGGGCGTGAAGGGGAATCCTAACCATGGAGACCAATTTTCTTAAATTTATTGCATCAATCTGGTGCACTATGGGAGCTAAATGAAGCAGTTGGATCTATGAAAAACAGCTTCTGTGTATCTATAGATATGAATGGTGATGACACAGCTGTGGAGAGGTTTCACACGGTTGTCCTCCCACATCAAGCGCTTGTCTCTTACTGGCTGAGTATAATCCCTGCAGCAGACTGTCAGATCTCATCCATTGAGGAGTGTAAAATATTTATGGTAGTGTTGCACAATTTACTGTTACAGCACCGACACTGCAATGTGTGCAATAGTCACATTGTAAAAAAAACTTCATAACCAATGCAATGTTTGCTAGAGTCTCTCCTCATAATGTTTTTAGGGGATTGAGAGTCATTAAAAGGTGATTTTCAATTTACAATGTTAAAATCTTTGAACCATTCAAGGGATGAAAATTCTGTGGGCTATTTCAGCGGTCAGCCCTACACATGGGTCCATACGTGAAGGACTGAGTGTGATCAGACTTTGTTTATTCAAATCATAGACACTAACATAAACTTTCTTTTTTTGCGAAATCACATTGACCAAACACACTCAGCCATGTACTAGGTGTTGGAGCTAGTCTTGTTTAAATCTACATATGGCACAGGAAAAAAACATCCCATCATCCAATCTTAGCTTTTCCAACTATTCTTCTAGTATAATTTTCAGTTCATTTTGATACCGTGGTTGGCTGCAGGTTAATCATGGCAAACACTGGATTATTGTTGGAAAATTACAAATTTTACTGCTGTAACAGCAGCAAAAGACTGAAAGTGTTTTGGGTTACTTTGTTTTACGAAACACCGAGTGTAAATGTAGAAAAGATGCTCTGGCAGGCTGGCAGGGTCACAAAACTACTGTTGCTCATCCATTCCATAAAAAAACAATGATTCTCATGCATATCAGAAACCAACTTCAGATGGCCCAATTTGTTTCTTGAAAAAGCCAGAAAACACAATGACACTGCAGCTTACAGGCCAGCTGCAGCCAGCCAGGCTTCTTCAAGACACAAAACAGTGCCAACTGAATTTGGTTTAAACCGAAAAGTAGGCTAACTGCTCTGCATCCACCACGCTACTAGCAAGTATTTCATGCTACCTCATGTCCACGATGTCTTAACTTTCTTACATGATATTTCACAGCTTGTCATGTGACTGCTGTGGTCAGAGCGTGCCCTGGCCTTTTCTCTGCAGAGTGAATCACCGTATCAAGAGGAGCCTTTTAAGTAGTTACAGTTGTTAGCATCATATAGATGTTCTGTGTGCCTGTGCTATCAAAGTACAGGCTGTTCACTGTGACAGCGTAATTACCAGGAATGATGGGAGCCTGTGAGGGACCTGTCCAGTCAGCTCTGCTTCCACTTGATTTAACTTAACCCTCAGCTATAATCATTTCATCAGTCAGTGAGGTTAGTGTGACACAATCCCTCATTACTAATGATGTACTAGAAGCGTCTGCAGGCGTATTTAAGGAATAAAAACAGGCTGTGTGTGTCAGATCCATGAGTCAAAGCCTTTCAGTTGACAGAAGTATTTTATTCTAAAGGAATGCAAGAGTAAAACTGAGGTAGGGGGAATTAAAAAAGATAAAAACATTCAGTATGTCAAATGACAACTTGAAAATTGTACACATACTAAAAAAATACAGCTGTGTGTAATTTGTCGGCAATACAAATATTAAGAAGAGGAAAAATAAAAAAGGAATGTGCAATAATTTCTCATTAGGATGCAAACAACTGAAATCAGTGCAGTAAAGATCCACTTAAAAAGGCATTTTACAGAATACAAGTCACTGTGTGCGTTGTTATAGTGCAAATACATCCACAAACTAACTGACTCATACGAACAGATAGAGCGCCAGGTCTTTGGTGTGGAGATGCTGCGCCAGGTTCTGAATGCGACACAGACGGACGTTCTGGGCGTCCCCTGCGCTGTACACCCTGAAGATGTGATAGCGCTCCCTCTCCTTCAGTGCGAAGTCCAGCTCGTTGGCGGACATGCAGATGAACGACTTCTCCTTCTTTATGGTTGACTTCACCTCCACGTACACCACCACCCGCCCCCCCGCAGGCTCGAACGTGAGCTTGAAGTCGTACGGCTGGCCGCTCTCTCCGCTCTGGTTGCACCACAGGACGTGAGCGGGTCGCGCCGGGTCCCCGCTGTCCCGCCAGTGGCACAAGAAGGAGTTGACCAGCTGCTCCCCCCACTCGCCGATCTCTGCCACGTCCATCTGGTCCTCCGACAGCACCACCTTAGCAAGAATAGAGCAGTTTAGAGAATGTAGCCAAGCTGAGAAACATAAGGAGTGTGCTGAGTGTACTGACGGTGCTGGGTCTCTGGCAGGTGAGCTCCATGTCCTCCAGTGTGGGATGTGGAGGCTGGGCATGGTTCCAGACGAGGTTCAGCGGGGGACGCAGAGTCTCTGGTGCCCCCTGAAATGTACCGGAGTGGACCACGGCCTCAGGGACGACGCTGAGAGAGAGAGACAAAGGTTTATAGATGAAAGAGGAAAAATAAGTACCGGGGACTTGGGATTAGCAGTAAAAATCAACATTAGTTTTCCCCATCAGTGTTTCAGATATGTGGGGAGCGGGAGGAGAAGCCTACAGGCTGTTTGGAGCAGGTTGGTCGCTGGTTGTCTCAGCAGGCTGTGCAGATGGAGGACTCGCTGCTGGTCTGGGAGCTGTGAGGCTTCCCTCTCCGCTCTCGGCTCCGTCACACTTGGTGGTCTCACTCTGTTGGCTGCGCTCTGTCAGTGACAGACCAAATGGAACAATCTCACACAGGATGTTCGGTTTACAGGAATTAAACCTCTATGAGCAGAATTCTGTGTCATTATGGCATCTTTCAGGGTTAATGTTTGCTGTCACCATGTCTGTTTTTATTAAAAGACTAAGTCAGAAATGTCCAAGTCATGAGTGGCTCAAATTAGCAAACATTTCTTTATCTGTTACCAAAGGTGTGCAAAGTATCACAAAGATCCAAATTGTATTACAGGTTCCAGTCACAGATGGAATTTTTTATTTTTGGGATCAGCAGACGAATATGACGTATTTTAAGATGATAAAAAGGTGATGAAAAAAAATAACATGGAGATTTGGTGACTTTAAGGCACTGCTATAATATTGGTGTTTGCTGGGTGTGTAACCTGAAGGTCCCGGTGTGTTGGCGGTCATGGCTGCAGGATTTGGCTGTCCCAGGCTGCTGAGGGCTCTCTGCGGACCGGGCTGCTCTGTCGGTCTGCTGCTGCTCCTGATTGGCTGGCTTCCCTCTGAGCTGCTGCTTTGACTCTGGGGGACTCTATTGACGGCATCCTTTTCTGGATCCCTGTCTTTAGGCCCAGCTGGAGGGGGCCACATCTTCATCACGGCCTCTACCACACTGCTATCTTCCTGACCTGTGGGTACGCACACGCTTCAGTTTCTGTTTTGAACAAATTGTATATTTGTATATACATGTTCCTGTATATACCTGTGCGGCTGGCTCCTGTATTCAGTATAGATGCGCGAGGGGGCCAGCAGACCAGCGACTGTTCCCCGTCCTGTGAGCGAGGAGGCTCCTCCTGGGAGCTTGTGGCAGAGAAAGTCCTGGAAGGAACTGAAGAACATTTTCAGGAAGTTAAAACCAAAGGAAAGGACGGATAAATGTTGTAAAGCAATCAAATATAAGCCTGGTTTAGTGCTGTTACGCCACAAAAACAGATTTGTAATGAAAACGTCTTTTGATCATATTAATCCCTGTGTCTGTGTGTGTGAGTGTGTGTGTGTGTGTGCGTGAGCAAGTGAGTGTGAGCTCTTTGCTGCAGTGAGGGATCTGCTCCTCTCGCTCTTTGAGCCCTGGCAACAGCTGCTCTTTTATGTCGCCACACACAACAGTGAATAAACCGGAATTAGCATATGTGAGAAACACACCAGCTATATGTGTGTGTGTGTGTGTGTGTGTGTGTGT
>JAOWBC010000617.1:13318697-13337067 GCA_028566105.1 Hypoplectrus providencianus
AAAAGTTTTGGTGTGAATCACAATATAAGGGGGGACACGAGCTGCATGGCGGAGGTCTGTGCTCTCCGAGTGCTTTTCTAGTTGTTGTTATATTATATGGGTGTGTTTGTGTTTCCTCAAGCAGATTTTCAGGCATACAAGTTTAAGGTGTCTGATTTAATGATGTATCTAATCCCAGTGTGTGGTCTTTTAGAATTAAGCTGTGTTGATTAAATAAGACACACTCAGAAACAAATTTAAAAAAAGCCAACAAGTAGGTCACATCTAGACTGTACTTCTCTGCTAATTGCTTTAGTGTATGGTACTGTAGATCATATAATTCACAATAAAGAGGATAAGGTGAACATATTTAGGCTGAACAGTAGTCATTGCAGAACATCAAGGGAGTAAGAACATCTAATTACCAAGTTTTTTTTTTTATATTTGGTTTATTAAGGATTAGGGGGAATTTTTACGACTTCAAGAGGCCCAATAGGACTCATTACCTCCATAGATTTTAAAGTTCTTCCACCTGGCCAGTGGGTCTAGTAAACCTAAGTAAAGTTTATCTACTGTTGATCCATCTGGACCATGAAACAGCAGAAAAAGAAGACAATACAATAACAGTTTATCTCCTGTTTAATCTGTGCACATGCATTGTTGTGAGACTACATGCACAAAAGGTGTGACCATTTTACCTGTACAACAACACCTTGATACACTTTAAGCTCTTTAAGAATAGAAAACTGTAAAACCTCCTGCACATAGAGCCATTGCACTATTCACATTCAGACAGCAAATACATTGTATTTATATGCACATTCCAATCCAGATGTTTTATCATATGGATGTTTCTAACTGGCCTAACAAAGTAAGATGGCATATTTTACACGGTAAATAAAACACAAATCTGTGAGGAATGCTTAACACCGCTATTGCATTTGTATAGTAAAAAGGTTGACGGTGTGTATAAACACATAAAGCAGAAATATGAAGTGATTCTATGCAGATGATGCATGTTGGTATTTTTGCTACAGTTTTATGATGAGCTGTAACTGTAGAGCACTTATCAAAGAGAACTGTTCATAACCTCTGAACAAGACTGGTCAGGATTTTTTTTTTTTTAAACAAAACGTTGGGGTGTAGGTTTGAATCATTTAAAGTGGAAAATGCCTTGATTATACATTCACAAGTCAGAATCTTTGTTAAATCTAGAGCGCCTTTTGTTCCTTTCTTCGTCTCCCATAGGCAGGGTGGTTTTTCCAATAACTTGGAACGTCACTAGACATTATTAGCAGTTTTCTGCCTCATAAATATAGGTATAGAGGGGCCTTCTTTACCTACTTGTAAAAGGCCATTAAATGAAATTTAAGTAACTGTAACCACCACTCAATTAGCAAAGGCTTTTGCACATGTACTAGGTGAGCAGGCACCTTCTGAATAGTATAAAAGAAGGCAATAACAAATTATGGACAATTAATGGGCTGATAAAATTAAAGACAGGTGTTTTGATAGAGAAATTAGTGCCTGTAAACAATTCACAGGTCCTTGCAAAGAACCTAGTGTCACATAATCCACAATGGAGGAAACAAGTATAGCCTGTTTGCAGTGGCGGCCATGTTTACTTTTATTTATGTGACCCATCCTCTGTTGTCGTTCTCAGACAGGAGTAGATGTGCAAGGACATTAGTTGAATAAAGACAATTTCTGATGTGATATTATCCCAGTACTGACCAAGCTAACGGGCTTGTTCAGAACTCGCTCTCCTCCAGAATTTCCTCCATAGTCTCTCCTAGAGTGATCTCTCCATCACTACTGGACAGGCTCTTCCTGGTGAGAAAATCGAGCCCTGCTGTGCCACCACCCTTCGACCCCTGACCTTTAACCTCTCCCAGTCCAAGCCCCCCGCCATGTACAGCCACTTGAAGCAGGTGCGGATGTGTTGTGGAGGTGCCCTCCTCGTCGTAGGAGTCACTCTGCCTGGAGCGCTGTGGGCCGCGCCCTCGGGTGCACTTCCACAGGTGTTTGAGGGGGACACTCTGAAAACAGCTCCTGACCTGGAAGTGGTTGGTGAACAGGAAGAGTTGCCAGCGCTTCTTCAGTTCAGCTTGGACCTGAATTCCATCATACAGGAAAAAAGTCACTAATTAGATCATTACGTTTTGAGTGTATACTGTCAGTATATAACCCCACTTCCAAGGTAGTTGGTTCACTAATTGTACAACACTCTACTGTTGAATGGAATACAGCAGAAAGACACAATTCTTATGCTAAAACTGATAAACACAAGTCAAATACACTCTCTCTGCCCTTTTTTTTCAGCACATTTTTCCATACATCAGCTTCCATACTTAATGAAAAAACCTTAAATAATGAGCCTACTTTGACCCTTTAAATAGCATAATCCCTCATTATTTATTAGATAGTCGTTCTTCAGTAACATAATCGCTGTGAATTGAAGTGTAACTTTGGTAAGACGATATGACTTGAACAATAAAAAATCACAAAATTCATTCAAAATGAAGTTTGAATACGGAAATAATAAACGACTGCATAATAAATAAAATTCAATTACCGATTATTCTGAACCACCTCAAATATGTGCAGGTGTGCTTTTTACTGTGCATAGATTCTGTTTTTACTTTACTTCCAAATAAGAAAATAATTGTGAATATCAGAACATTCATGAAAACTGCTTCAGTGGGTTTTAAGGGACATTTCTCCTTCAGGACATTTGGTAAATGAGGACCCAATGGGATAAAAGATGTGATAAAGCTCTGAGGGGAACCATTACTGGATGATAATTTGTCAGTAGGAATGACAGTTTCACATCAGAGTCAACTATTGGTAATGAGACAAATATTAAAATTAAAATCGGAAAATCAAAGAAATGTACCTCTCCATTTGCGAAACAGTACAGCACAGCAACCAAGAAGCCCTGGAAAAGGTCACAAATGAAGGTTAATGTTGATTCAGAACAAAATGGCTCATGGTGCATTAAATGTAATCAACTTTACAGCTGTTACCTGAAACGAGCTGAGGGTGAGGTTGATGAAGTTCCTGGCATAGCGACTGTTGCCCTCCACACACTCATCTATCAGCACAGTGAACACCACTTCATGGATTCCCAGCAGAGGAATCAGTACCAGTGTGGCTCTGGCCAAGCTGAAGAGCAAAAAAACAAATAATGTAGACTGCTGGGACAGGGAAAAGGTCATAAATATACACTGGCACACGATGTGAGGAGCAAAGGACAAAACACAAGAGAAAAGACTGCCTAGTAAATGCATGCACGGGCTTCAGTCCCGTGGTGACATTTATGGTATTTAGAGGCTAGAGCTTGAAGGCATGACATTTAAATTTGTTCTGTACATGGGAATGATGTGACATTTAAATATTTAATAAGGAACCTACTCGACTGTTTAAAGACACCATTTAGGAAATAGCTCTCAAGGTCAAACATGTTTCCTGACAATGAGTCAATACCTGTATCTGTAGTCTGTAAATTTCACCTGATCTGCTTTGAGTTTGGACAGCAGCAGCATCAGAATCTTGATGAAGATGAAGAAAATGACCTGCAACAAATCCAGAGTAGATTTTACCAACATGCATGTGAAACAACACAAAGCCAAAAGCCAGTATATGGTTGACCACGTTTGGTCAATGCGATTGAGTGATTTTGTGTGCACTGTGTTACAGAATAGCTAACGGTAGTCTCTGTAATGTGATTTCTATGATACATGTAGTTAGCATGCTTTTGGTCATTTAACATAAATAAGAAACAGAACGCTAATGATATATTAAATCCCTCCTCCATCACCTGCCTGTCTTACTTCGACTCCCACGCTCTGTTTGCATCCAGTCTATGTTTTGGCGCTAACTCAGTTGGTTAGCAAAGTGGCCCTGCTGCTGACATGCTAACAGTGAGCATTTTGTGTCACTGCCAGTGTTTCTTTGTATTCATAGCATCTGGACGCGTCTTAACTCTTTTAAACATTAACGGGGATGACTGTCACATTTACAATTATCCACTATAATGTAATTTACACATACACTGGTTTTCTCTTAAACACTTATATCTCTATCCGTGTAGCGACTTTTTTGCTAGTCTCATCTGTTGGACTTTATACAATTGTGTTAGCTAATGAGTTTAGCAGCTAGCAATAGCTTCTCTCTCCTCTTCTCAGTGTGTTAAATGTTTAGCTACTCCTTGGCTACCTTTACTGATAATATTACATGTAATAAGTATAGCTCAGTAGTTGTATTGGAGGTCAAGTTTAGTGAACTGTAAGTGCAGCTGCGAACTATGGAGTCCAAATCTGTCATGTAAGCTTCAGCAGTAAGTCATTCCTCCATAGCTAGTGTGGTCCAATCTAGCACTGCTAGCCGCCTCACACCTCCTGCACAACTAGGCAACTTAATGTAACTAGAAAAAAGCACTCGGAGAGCGCAGACCTCAGCCATGCAGCTAGTCTCCCCCCTTAAATTGTGATTCACACCAAAACTTTTACTGTTGCGTGTCTTTTTTATTTTTACCTTTTTTATGTGTTTAAACTGGTATGTTCACTGTTTAGAATGTAATCGTTGCTGCCACCCAGTGGCCGTTGGATGCAATCGCATCAGTACACTGTAGTTTTGCTTCCAAATCAAAAGAAAAATTCCTGAATCCAGAAGGCATTCCGGATCACGACCAAAATTTAATGGGTTCATCCTTGGGCTCAGCCGCACCTCTGGTGAAAATTTCACGTCAATCCGTCCATAACTTTTCCGTAAACTTGGTCACAGACAGACAGACAGACAAACCAACGCTACCGAAAACATAACCTCCTCCTTTGGCGGAGGTAAGTAGTTGCAAGCTGGTCAATGGCCACATTGAATTGCATGAAAGAATGAATACCCCAACATTTTTGAAAACAGGCGCACAATGTCAATGAAGAAGTTGGTCCACTCAGTCTGTAAGTCAATCACTCACAGTGGAAGAGAAAGACTGAAACTGGTAAAATAGTGACTGACAAGACCAAATATGCATGAAGAGTGCATCCGAGAATGTTTTTTCAATGCAAATTTGTACACCAAGAAATCAGTGATCCGTCATGCTTGTGACAGCCAGACTATACAGCAGAGTTTATATCACATGACCCCACAAGACAGGAAGCATCGAATGCGGCATGAAATCAAATTTACATTCACTCAAAGGCTGAGGAACAGGACTCCCAGCAGCAGACTGATGAATGGGAGCATCAGGTTGAATATCTGTACTGAGGTTCCTAGAAAGGCTTTTAAGGATAACTTTGCTCACCAGTACTGATAATGTAATGGGGCCCCTTATAATCCACCAGAACCATCTGTTCACAATTGACCAGCATCTGAGTAAAAAAAGTTGAAAAAAAGTCAAGCAGTGGATACAATTTTGATATGATAATTTAGTTATTTTAATGTGAAGTGTTACATAAAAGACTCACTCTGTGTTTTCATATAAAATCTTGACCACTGTCCACGGTGTAACGAACAAAATTGGTGTTCCTGAAAAAAAAAAACAAAAGTATAACATTTATAGATCAGGAATAAAATTGAAAATCAGACTTTAAAGAAGGATGGATTAAGTAAAACTTTGATTTTAAAAGACTTTATATCTCTGGATTGAAAGTTCTGAGAATGAAGTCAAAATAAACAAAGTTAATTATATCTATTCTATCTATCACTAAAGTCAAAACCCTAAATTTAACAGAATATAGCATTTCTTTTCAGAATACTGACTCTAATCTCTAATATGTTGGTTTACCCCATCCCAGCAGCATGTATTTCTTCAGCAGACGCCTCTTGGTCAGCACAGCGGTGAAAAGCAGCGTGTGGAGGAAAATGGCTTCCACCAAGAGCCAGAAGTAGTTACAGGCCACAAAGTATTCCATGCACACTTTGGAGAATTTGCACATGAATGCTATCTGTTGAGAAATATGGGAACATAATTTTACTGTCGCTTTATTATATACCTCTACCAGAGCTACAACTGAATCACACCACTTAAGTGTCTCATATAATGGGATTAAGGATTAATTAATAATTTTAATACCGCAGAGCTTGAGTAGGAGTTCCATCCAGGGTCGTCCTTTGGAAGCTTGGAATACATGACGTATAGTATGATTTCCTTCGAGATGACAGCCAAGGCTCGCAGGATGAACGACACAAACAGATTCATGTGAATGTAGTTCCTGGTACAGTGGAGCTTCCTGGTAAACAGATTAAGCAGCAATTAGAGGAAGACATTGATCCAAACCTTCTGTGCAACTGTAAAATCATTATGTTACGACATAAGAAGTAATGAAAAATGATCAAGGTACATGCAACTACACGGAAATCCTTTCTGGTTTTAATAATGTCATTTGTAATGATTGCACCTCCTCACAGTCTTGTAAATATCTCTGTATGCCATCCCTTCTATATGATTATCTGCAGTATTGAGAGACCAAGCATGTCATCAGTATAGTGTATGTTAGTTAATCTGTCCCATAACTGATGATCTATCAGAATGACTAATTGAAGGACGCATTGAGACATGTAGAGATGGTAAAGACAAGCTGCTGAAGTTCAAAGAGCATCAGAACGGAGAAGGATCATTTAAGGGACTTTGATCATAGCATAGTTGTTGGTTTGCGTATTTCACAAACTGCTGATCTAACAACCATCTCTAGGGTTTACAGAGAATGGTCTGAAAAGAGAAAATATCCAGTGAGTCTTGCTGCCTCGTTGATGCCAGAGGTCAGAGGAGAATGCTCAGACTGGTTCAACAGGAACTCAAATAACCACTTGTTACAGGTATTCAGAGGAGCATCTCTGAACACACATCCCACCTTGAAACAGATGGAGACCTCACCAACATGCTAACCGATCAAGTGGCTAGTTTGTGTATATTGTAATGGGACTTATTTAAAACCCGGATTAACTATGACGTATTGAAGACCACAGTATGAAGGTGTAGGTGAAGGCTGTTATGGACTAGGACTAAGCAGCATCCAAACACAACCCATTACCATTACATGGCGGCCAACTAGCCTTCACTAGTAGTTACTGGGACACCAAATGGGGAATTACAAAGTATAATAATAGAACAACAAATTGGCTTTACCAGTTGGAGTTTGTTGCCAGCATTTTCTCAGATCTCAGTAATAAGTGTGTAATGTTTTCTGAACTGAGGGAAATCATCTAAGGCTTTTCAAATCAGATCGTACTTGGAATAAAAGATAATTTTTCATGTTGTCTCCACACAAAATGTCCCATTTTGACAGCGGGACCATTAGAAATCCCTCTACCCCCTGCCACTGACCTCAACATGCCCATCAAGAGAGTAGCCAGAGTGAGGGACGACAGGGACAGGGAATAGCCAATGACTGAGATGAGCCTGAGGGCTGTCTGGCGAAGCATCTCGTCCTCCTGGACACACAAACACACATAATGAAAAGTGATGGCGGGCAACAGCGTTTCTTCAGATCCTCCCAGTAAAAGATAATAAAGGTATTTTCAGCTCCAACACTTAGCAGGAGCAGAAACTTAGCCCTCCTCACCTTGTCTTTGAAATATTTGTCCTCCTTACATTCTGAATCATCCCTCCATGGCTCGGAGGAGTTCTCCCGGCGTCGCCATCTCCCGTCCTCCAAGCACTCTCTGTGTGCCCTCCTGGAGCTGTCTGCAGGGAATTGAGAGACACGTTAGAATAAGTGTGTAACGTTCAGATGAGAGGAGAGAAATAATTTTAACCTCTTAGCCTGATATTTTGTTATTATTATCTAGCAGCTAGTTTGCTAAAAGAAGCACGACATGACCCATGACCCAAAACTATTCCGAAAACATGTATACATTTATTTGTGGGATGAATGAGTCTGCAAATAAAAAAAATCTTGGCCTTATTTAACAACTGAAGACCTTGGTAGATTTGTCTCTTTGAAGGACAATTATTTTTTTTTAACATCATGACTGTTGATTGTACTTTTTGTTCATTACTTATCATGTGTAATGACTTTTATCTGTAATCAAGTCATGATGAAACCCTGCCAAGAAGGCAATGTGCTTGGCCAAAGCAAAGTTTTTTTTGTTTTTTGTTGGTGGCAGTCATGTGACAGGAAAAAGAGGACAACTCCAAGAAAATAAAGTGGATGAAAAGAAATTAATAGGCCCTGAGGAACTTTGAATGTGGCTTAAATGGAGAGATGAAGGAACCGGCAGCCTTTATGGTGTAGGTCATTAGGATTGATAAGCTGGGGACCATTAATGTGAAATTTTTACCAATAGTTGTTGAGTTGTAGAGAATCAAAAAGAGGACCAACCAACTGAGCCTAGTGTAAAACTGGTGCTACAGGAAGTAGTGTTTTCTGCCAATCTGCCGTCACGGCAGATTGATTCATGGATTAGGTTCTTTTCAACAGTAGCTGCTAACAAGGTCAATGGAAGACAACTGCTCACAATTAAGCAGAACAGTGCTGTTAAATGTTGAAACATTCAACTCTGTTCAACTCTTGATCCTGTGACAAGCTCGTACATCAGCATGTCTTGTGATTCTCTCAGGCAATGATTCGCTACACGAGAATGAATTGACAAAGACAAAGACCATTCATGTAACATAATCAAAGCTTCAGTGATTTAATTTGTAACCTCATACATTAGCTGAAGTGAAGTGGAAAAACATAACATTACCCTCGCTGATCCATGGTAAGTAAGAAGGACAGGGGACAGACACATTTCCAGGAGACGAATAGGGCCAACACAGGAACGTGTCAAACGTTCCTTTGCAGTAGATTCCTGTAAAACAGCAGTACTGTGAAAAATCACAAAAGTCATAACAGTGCAGATCACCAACGCTGGACGGGAGGCTCACCAGTGACTGAGAGCGCGCTTGTTGTCAGAGTTCTGTTGCAGCTCTCCCAGTATTCAGTCCGCTGAGCTATCAGGCTTTCAAGCACTGAGCCTGTCACCTGCATGTGGAAATGCAAAGAGACAGACAAGTTATTAATGGATTGACCCAAGAAAAGTTGCATTTAAGAGTGTACATAAAGATTTTTTTTAACATTTTCAGCCAACAAACCAATGCACAATATGCATAAATGTATTATTAGTGTCCTCCTATTTTTGTCCTCACACAAAGCAGTAAGAGGAAAATTAGAAAATCCTACATGGGACTTAAAAAATTGTCCCTGTCACCATTTGTAATTAGCACAAGGATATGGTATCATGATATACAATTCGCTGATTTCATTAAATGTCTTAGAGTACAGTACAACTTTTATTTGCTGTATTTGTAGCCTCTGAATGTTGTGTTGGCGAGCAGTGGGCGCTGCAGTATTGGCGTTTACCCACTTGGTGGGAGTGTTTAATAAGAACCTCGTTCACTTACAGAGAACTCAGCTTCACCTGAGTGAAATCTGTAATTGATACAGGCCATTTATCAGGCCGGCTCTCTGCATTAGCGTCATGCCTGCAGCAATGCAAACACACCTCTCCATTTATTCTTGATGCCGCTCTGTGGGCGTGTCCCTGACTAAAGGTTATATTATTTGACAGCCATTATATTAATTAATACTGATGATACTTCCTTAATTTGCTGCCATTAGTGAAACAAATGAGCATATTCTATATTTGTGAAGCAAACTTCACCACGGCTGCCATACCTGTCATTTATAATTCAGAGTCAGGATGGAGGACGGGAGCTTTCCTATCTCGGCCGAACACTCCCAATCTTCACACCCCAGTGAGGACGCGGCTAACCCCTGCAACCCCTGCGTGTCCGTTTGGCTGCCTGCTGGCTCATCCGCCACCTGTGTCACAGAGATTTCTCATGCGAGCAGGCTGACAGAGGACGCCTCGATTCTCCGAGGCTCGTCTTGTCAAGACCCTGTCCAGAGCCGTACAGCCGCTGAAGGGAGGACAAGTGCTGCTGTCTCGCTGCCCTCTCTGTTGTCTCCCATGAGACCAAAACCTGCCTTAAGTCAAGCCTCAGACTCCTAACTCGACAATAACTCACTGCAATGTTGAGAATGAAAATGAGGTTCCCCGTGATTTAATTGTTTTGTTTTCTGTGTGTACTTTCTTCCATGACTTGAGAAAAACATACCTCTGGTTTGATTTCCAAGACAAGTTGTTTTTCACTTAACTGCCACTTTCAGGCAATGAAAGCAGAAGCAGAACATGCATATAAGCAGTGGGACCTCCTGTAGCCCAAACTCCAGCTCATTTAGGATAAAAACAACCCCAAATTAGTCTCCACTGTCATGTGTCATGTTTTATTGCATCATGCAGGAAATCAGGCAGAGAATGTTTGTGGAGGCAAGTTCTGTTGGAAAAATATTTTGTTAAAATAAAGTGTTAAAGACTTTGGAATATGTGACATGAATCAGACTCCCTGGGGCCAAATAACTCCTGAATCCAAGTTTACCAAGAGGCCTGTTTGTATACAGAAGTATAATATATAACATGTTACCATATGAATGTACTATAAAGCGATTTATTATTATTATTATTATTAGTAGTAGTAGTAGTAGTAGTAGTAGCAGTAGTAATTTTATAGTAGTTGTAGCTGTATAACATCTAGTCATATAAAGTACACCCTGTGGATACATGAAACTGTATTATAGTTATATATAGTTATAGTTTTTTATATGAATCATTTGTTTGGTTTTATGTGTCACAACCTAATGAAAACAACTTATAATTCTGTATTAACTGATTTTAAATGTTTACATTTTTTTACACACACATGTAAACATATATTTCTATAACTAATAACATGTTTTTTTAATGTAAATCAAGTATTATGTAAGTATATAGAAAATAAAGCCATATATAAAAATGACTACTCAACTATCTATGATAAATGTTTATATGGTGATTTACGATTGCAACATATATGAATAGTCTATATGCTTAAACAGGTTTTTAAAAACAATCATTTTAAACATACATGTCTATCAGGCATTTATATATAAGTACATGTATTAAATCATCTAAATGATAGTATATGTTATGCAACCATATATATAAATATTATGTATTTCATGAATATATTAATGGTTTATATATTCAACAACAAAATCATGTGTTTTCCCATGCTTTCCTATTATCTTGTCATATAGAATATCAACATAAATTAACAGGTTTTGAGGTGGAAATATATATGTCTCTAATGTAATGTACATCTCTGGTAAAAAGTAAATAAAGTTAATCTTATGTAGTAAAATATATATATATATATATATAAATTTGTAACATGAATGTCACATAATATGACATAATATCCCCTGCATGCATGTGTAATTAAACCTTTATATTAAAATATGTTTTATATATTAGAACATACAGATGCAGCATATATTTCAAGTAGAGTTTTTCACATTTGTAAACATACATATTTGTATGGGTGAAACATTTATGTCAATATATGCAACTGTTCCCATTTCTAACAGGTTTCATACATAGTTAGTATGTTTTTGTTATTTACCTAGATGTATGTGTGTGCATGGATGAGTGGGCTGAGTATCTACCTGTTGGCTGAAGACAACAAGGGACAGGAAGAGCAGGGATGTGTGTCCTGCTGTGGTCCGGCTCCTCTTGTGCCAGGCGGGCAGCAGGGTTGGCATGGCGCTGTGTGTTTACATTGAAGGCGGCAGGTCTCTGGTTGCTCATACCTCACCCCTGCACCGGCAAGGCCTCTCACCCATCCTGGTTTTATCTCCCCCCTGCCTCATCACACCACTTAGCTCCAGAAGATTCAGTTTCTGGGATGAATTTGAATGATGGTCTGCAAGAACAGGATATGGTTCTTCTCCTGTCCGTGATGCTTGCCCACCAATTCCTTTAATTCCTCAAAACCTTCTTGATCTTTGCCAATAATTTCCAAAGAATCAAAGCACCTCTTTCAATAAACTGACTCAGCAGAAAAGTTACATCCTAATGATAAACTTCATCTGGTTATCCAGGGTGAAAAAGTCCTCAGCCTCAGCCCCGGTCCTCCTGTCCATGAAGACCTCTCAGGCTGTGAAGGAGGTGGATCTGCCTGTACTCCCTATAGATACAACACAATGAGAGCGCCTGTGGATCCTCACAGAGAGATCGCCGCTCCCGCCCCGTCCGCCCCCAACCAATCAAGATAAGGCCCTGGGGAGAGGCAGCTACATAACTGGACTAACTTTGTTGTCCAGGAAAACTGATTACACAGGAGCAAATGGGCTGGTTAGGTCTAATGTACCAATGGCCATTATGAGCATACATACACACCTTAATACATGTACATACATTAAAAAGCTTAAACGTACAAACACACACACACGCACACACACACACACACACACACGTGAATACCACCTGTGCTGTAGACACAGAGGGCAGACGCTGACCCCTCCCTTCTGTTTAGCTATCTCACATAGTAACTGAGCATCACCCAGCTTTTCTGACACTAATGGGGACCTAGTGTAAACTATCAGCACTAAAGCCAAACACTCCCAGCAGATGGGAGAGCAGGGAGCCAATGTGGCCTGTACAAGCCTGGTGCCCTGCACGGCGCCCGCCTCACTTCATATTTCACACAAAACTATTTCATTTAAACAAAATTGGCAACAAAGTGTGGGAACTGTTAAAATATTACTGTGAATCTGTTATTACAGCAATGCTATGCAACTAGTTTGTCATTCCCACTCCACATTCAAACTGCTGGTCTTGCACTTTGTAAGAATGTGCAAAGTAATAATTTAAATAAAACAAACAACTGCCATTTATACTATGACATAGATTTTGGTGAACTTTCTGGTTTTCCCTCTTGTGTCCTCCTGCTGCTCGGCCTTAACTCTTAACTATAATATTAGCATGGTCTGCTATGTCTAGTGTTGTTGCCATGTAAAAATTGTATGGCTAACATGCTAGTTCATTCTCATGTACATGGAAGTAGATGATAAAAATATTCAATTTAATTTTAGCTCTACTGCGGTCTAAGAAGACCTGAGATGAACAAATTCTTTTTTTTTGTGAAACCAAAATTGATAAGAGTTAAGTTTGCCTGCTAGAAAGCTATGAAAACTAGCTAGGATTTGCTTGCAGGGACACAAAATCTATGAGCTAAAATAGGCTCCAAATCAAAGTAAAAAAAGCATTGGAGTTATAATTATACACAGGATGTGTTCAAGCAATGCACATAGTCATTTCCTTTGATTTTATTATAGAAACAGGATTAATGCCGCTTTAAGCCAAAACGCTAGCCTGGTATCGCCATACCAATTCAATCTTGATTTCTAAGGGGTGTTAATAACAGGTGTAGACCAAAAAACAACATAGTGTGACCTAGAGCAGACTTAGACAACTGCCTTAAACTACCGCTGACATCGCACAATATTTGATGCGCACTGCCGAGCAAGACATTTTGATCACACATTTGGGAATGACCCAGACCCTTCCCATTAGAGTCCTTCATACCGTTTGATCACATAGTTGGTTGTTGCTCCCACCTTCTAATACACACCACAGAACTACGTCCTTAATTGTCTCCCATCATAAATGATGAGGCCAGAAGAGGGCGCCACCTGACAATAACCATAGTGACGGTTCATATTAGCTGCTGCGCAAACGATAGATGGGTTCGTTTCTTTGCGGGTGGAGGACAGCTGCAGATAAATGGTTGTGATTAGCCCAACCGGGGCTAAATATTGTATAAATATAAACTCATAAAAGAAATCATATCACAAATGCTATCCAATATTCTCTATATTATGTATCATGAACTCTGCATTGCATCTTCATGATTGGCAATGAAATAATGGTTAAGGCGAAATTATTTGAAGACAAAAGCAGAATGCAATAAGAAGAGGCAGGTAAAATGAAAAGATATACTTTTGAACTGAAGGAGTAAACCTCAGTGATGCATCATGTGTAATTGTAATTGTTTTTTTTTTTATTACATGGTGCTATAGCTTTCAAATGTCCCTGTGCTATGGATGTGACAGAATCCATTGCAGAGAAAACATATAGAATATTATTGTATTTTAGAACCTCATAGTGCAACCGCCATGCCATTATTTGTGGCTGTGATGTACGAAAGATTCGCTGGAATTAAATTTTTTCCAGCTCCATGAGCGTGAGAATACAGAGCTGTGACAGGCCCATACCTCAACACTGTGTTCATAAGCAACAGCAAAAATGAGGGAAAATACATACAGCAGGGTTCAAAAGTCTGAGACCACAATGAGCAATTTACATAAACATTGAAAGTTTCAGAAACAGAAACATAAAACACAAATAGGTTTGACATTTATACTAAGAGAACATTTTTCCAGGTCACCATTAAAATGTTTAGCTAATTGTCCGCAATAACCAACTTCACTCTGATGTACAAAAGGTCAGATTTGTCAACTGACAAATCAGGTGATTAAATCTCATCAGAGGCTTGATTAAAGCCAGCGTTCACCTGAATGTGCCTCAAGTTTCAAGCAGTCATTGCTTACTAAAGGCAGTTTTACAAGGGAACATGACATGAGAACTCGAGGCTGTTATTCCAAGCAAAGAGGGGCTATTTCATCATGACAAAACAAAGATTTCTATGGGACAATGCTTGGTATTAGTTTTTTTCTATTTAATTTTTTTTACACATCAGTTATCATATATTCAGCTCTCCTAGTGTTGTGCGTAAAGCTTGAAAGCTATGGCTCAACTGTGTTGGATCAAATCCTTAATTGTGTCCCAATTGAAGTTAAAGATATAGTGCTGGTGTCTATAATGTTGATTGCAGTATGATAAATATTGATCTGCAGTAGTAGTCCCATGTAACAGATCAAGTGCACCAGTGGTCGAGACAGTGACTGAAGATAGGGAGGACAAAGCTGTAAAGCATTGAGACTGTTACATTTAATATATTAACAATAACTACACAACCAGTACTTTTAACATAAAGTCAAAATGACTCAAAATCAAATGTTACCTCCTCTACATCACTATAACCAACTGTACAGAGCCGAAGATGAAAATCTGGGTATATGGACCAAGTTGACAACCACCATTGTGCTTCCTGTTTTCCCTCATTGGTGTTTCAGGCTTTGTGGAGCCACCTCACACAAAGAAACCCTTGCTCAATGCCCCCCTCAGTATCATGACTGGATCAGGCAATGATGGCTCTTTATTTTTCCTCATAAATAATATTCTACTGTGTCATCAAAACAGACCTAATCAGTGACTGTGTTGCGCTCATTTGATTAAAGTTATAGTTACGAGATCTGAGCCTCTCGCTCGGTGGAAAAAGCCTGTGTAATTTCACACATTAAGACTGTAATAAGCTCTGTTTGTCACATGCATACCTCACGCAGTGTAAATGTGCACAGATGCACACTTGACCTCGACTACATACTTTTTTTTTTTCACTCCCTGGGAAGAACAAGCAGGGAATCTTGTCCCACATCATTTGTTATGTACCAAACAGTATTTAATTTTAAAGCATTTTCTCATGATATCTGGGTTAAGATGTATATACATGATTGTCAGGAGAGATAAACACTTGAGCTAGGCAACAGAACAAAACAAGAGCTCGGGACTAAAGTCAAGTTTCCTTTTATGTACTTCATGTAGGGAGAGGAGCACAGGACTGAGAGGGTTTTTTTTTGTTAATATTATTTGTCAGGACATGAAAAAACAAATTTTCAGTCAGCTTATAGAAATTTTTAATGCATTCCAGGACATGATGATTTAATGTCTCTAAAACCTAATCTGTCCATACATCATATTTATTGTGGTATCATGACTGTTTCTTTCATTAATCATTTGATTAATTGCATGATTTATTTATTTTTTCTAACTAGAAATGTCCTTGTGTTGTTGGGCTTGGTGCTTGTTAAGAAAACACGCATATCAAATACCTATAATATTTGATATGCATGTTATGTTCCATGTACAAAATGAATAAAGGACACAACAGGGATGGGGGGTGGGGGCTACGACATGCAAGCCTGAATGTCTGCAAAAGCTAAATATGTTAAAGCATGGGTACTTGTACCATACCAGGGGTATTTCTGCTGCTGGAGCTGTAGAACAACAGTTAGTTTGAGAAAACAGAGATCATGATTTGATTCTTAAACAAGGTGTATATGTTTTTAGTTCATCAGTTCAGTAATGAATAAATGTTAGAAATAAATGTCTAAATGTAATAACTATTCAAAGGTTAGAACTGGACAAATTGTTAAACAGTATGCTTAGTATGCAAGTATTGAAAAAGCTGTAAAGGATAAATTTGAGCTGACAGTAATGGCTAAATGGTTGAATTCGTTAGCTAACAGTAATGGCTAAACGGTTGAATTCGTTAGCTAACAGTAATGGCTAAATGGTTGAATTTGTTAGTTAACAGTAATGGCTAAACGGTTGAATTTGTTAGCTAACAGTAATGGCTAAAAGTTGAATTCGTTAGCTAACAGTAATGGCTAAAAGTTGAATTCGTTAGCTAACAGTAATGGCTAAACGGTTGAATTCGTTAGTTAACAGTAATGGCTAAACGGTTGAATTTGTTAGCTAACAGTAATGGTTAAAAGGTTGAAATAAAAAGCACTGACAAACCGAAACAGTTTAATTAATTAGCTGCAATGGATATATACTTGAAATAGCTTAAAATAATGGATAAACATTTGAATTTGTTAGCTAACAGTAATAGATAAACGGTTGAATTGGTTAGCTAACAGTAATTGAACGCAACGGTTGAAATAAATAGCTCTGACTTTAAATAATTGGCTGTAATGGATTCATATTAGAAATGGCTTAAAAAGAATGACCGTTACATTTTTAGTAACAATACTGACTAAATTGTTCAAATATTTCGCTGGAAGCAATTGTTGAAATAACTTGATGCCATGCCCATTTAGGAGGCTGAGCAGGTCTTTTGTCTCCTCATTCTAATGGAAAACGAAAGTTCATTGGATTATGATCAGTTATTTCACTAAAATAATCAAAACCGTAATTGGGAAAACAAAAAGTATTTTGCTTCTTGTTGAGAGAGATAAGGGCCATACATCAAGAAAAACATAATTCCTGCAACACTCTACTGGAGAAGCTTGTAATGCATTATCTTTTGAACTACAATCTTGGTATGATTACAGTTGACAGCTGAAAAAAAATGTCCATACTTATATAATGAATGATGTAATACATGTGGAACATTCTGTGTATTGGGAATTGATGAAAGGGTACACAAGTTCATCAGACACAACTGTGGGGGAACCTCGGACCGAAAAGGTGTTAAAGTAAACTGAAGCCTTCAGATAGCTTCAGCTTCTTATAAATCATGTGTGATATTCACTGCATTCTGGGGGTCGCTGTCAGGTGTGGAGTGTTAGCCCCCGTAGCCTGATTAACTGCTGTTTCCAAGAAAGGGTTATTATAACCCCAACACAAGGGTTAGCATTGCGTTGTTTTCAATTATAAATGGACACACGAGCTCATAAATAAAATGAGTTATCCAGCTAGTTTTTTAACTTGTGAGAAATGCCACATATCTTCTAGCTGCCTGCACTGTGGGGTATTGAGGGTTACTGTTGGTATCACTGCATCTCCTACTTGTGTACTTCTTCACTGTCAGTCCAAAAACAAGAGAAAAAGTCCAAGGGCTTCTAGAAATATTGCAAATCACTATAATGTTGCTACATATGTGGAAGTGACCTTCATAAAGCGAGTGAAAATGTTTATAAAGTTGAAATATTAGTCTGTAATATCTTCTTTTTGCCTCCACCAGTCAAAAGACCATCTGTTACAAATGTGTTGAATACTTTTCACCTCAGCCCACACAGATAGCCATAAATTCAAGGAGTGATTTTCAAGTGAAAGTTGAGAGAGGTCAGCCACATTAACATGCCTTCATGTATCTTCTTGTTACACCCCCCTCAGCGCAGGTCCAGCGTAACCTCACGTAGGGTGTTCTTATACGTCTAGCGTAAACACAGTGCTGCAGATGTTTACAATGTTCTGCAAACGGGTTGGAAAGTGTTTAGCGGACAGGACAGGTGCTATGTGGAAGGTTAAACAGGTTTCAGTGCTGGTGCGTAAACTGTTTGGGCCTCTGCTGTGTTTGGATGTTGGACCATTTTTCAGGTGAAGAGTACAAACATTTTTTTTTTGTGAAAGAGCAATCTGGTGTGAAGTAGGCTATGGCAAGAAAACAGATAAAATATGTGAATACAGGGCAGTTAGGTAATGGCTGCATAGCCTCTATTATATTACAATAACACAATAATGGCCTATTAGTTTCAGTGTGGTAGGATTATTAGAGCAAACTTTCATCAAGGTGCAGCAGGATAACAAGAACTCCACAAACATTGATTCATTCATTGTCTATACCGCTTCATCCAGGTAATCCCGGGTCGCGGGGAGGCTGTGCCTATCTCAGCCGGCATCG
>JAOWBC010000617.1:13364695-13384250 GCA_028566105.1 Hypoplectrus providencianus
ACTCAGCGTTATTCCCATCATCATGTGTTTCACTGGGGACACTTTAGGGCGTGACGCTTTGTTTTTCTTATAAGGAGCGCAGTAAATGGATCAACTTTAAGCTACTAGTACAACACATAATGACAGGAAATGTTAGTTATTTGGTGTGTTTAGTGGAACATTTACTAGCTAAAGAGCAAGTGACTTTCCTCAGGAGATGGTGGAGACAAAAGCAGCCAAAAGTAGAACAAAAACAAGTTATACTTTTTTATAAAAATTAAATTAAATTAAATAACCCAAAACACAACTCACAAACAACTAAAAACAATGGTCCTCATTCACTAGTAGTTGTAATATTGCTCTTAAATTTGCTCTTTAAAAAGCCTATGTCAGATTCATGAAGGTCTTTCTTAACTTTAGAATAGTTTTTACCTGTGTGTTAGAATGATGGATCCCATTTCCTCAGAAATTGAAAGTGTGTCAGTTGCACCTAAAAAGGAAAGGCAAACACACTGATAAATGTCCTTAAAAGGCATGAGATCGATGTTCCAGGTGCATTCTTTGGACATGTATACAGCTCACTGAGAATATGCGAAATATGGGATTAGCTATTTAAGTTTCTGTGGTTATACAAAAACAAAAAACAAAAAAAAACTAGCCGACAGTTTGCTGGGCTGGAGTACAGATGCCTATTCCGCTCTAAAAAACACCAAATGTCTGGCCAGACGGAGAAACACATACTTTTTTTTAACATTATGTAAGACTTGGATATTAGCAGGTTTTTTAATATGCACAAACACTTCAGTACCTCACATTTTCAGAAAGGTGGTTGGAAGTATTAAAGAGAATTAAAAATCCTTGTGGAACACAGTTTAACTAGCCATGTAAACAGCTTTGTTGGAATAGTCTTTTGGGATAAATGGAAAGAAACCAAATATTTTGTTCATATAAATGATGCCAGTGTTTCTTCTCATCTGCTGGATGTGTAAACAGGCTATTTGTAACGACAGTAACCATCACACTTAACAAGGATAGTTGCACTCTCCTACTTACATTTTGATTGACGGTTTTCTCCACCAGGGCCACTTTAAATTGCCTAGTTTCTCGTTTCACTGGATGCATTTTGTTGTTCAGCGTCCTGTGTGTCTTCTTCGGATAGCATGAATAGTGAGGTGTTGAGCTATTTATAGCACAGCGAGGGGAGTGTGATTGAAGAGCAGGTTTCAGAGGCGTAGAAAAATCACTGTAAATGTCGGCTTTTGGTGTTGATCGCTCAGAATGAAAACGGACAGGTTTCTTTCTAGATCCAGCAGACAGCAGAGGGTATGATGCACTGATGGAGAAACACAAGACAGATTAAGGTCAAGTTAGTAGACTGGGACATAACTGGACTTCATTGCAAAATACTGGAATGTTCTAACCATCACAACAAGAGATTTGGTTTTGAATAAAAATGCATCTTGGGAAACAGTTTATCAGTGATCCATGTCTTCTTCTCCTGTTTCCACAGAGCTAGCATCAGCAGGGATCCTTTCTACGACATGCTGGCCACCAGGAAGCGGAGAATAGCCAATAAGAAATGATGACCATGTTCCACCTCACCTGCATCGCCACCGTGTCTGTGACCAGCGGAGTCCTCCTGTGTGTGTCTGTGTGTGTGTGTTATATCAATGGGTAGGTCAGGGAGGCCTCCCGTTTGTTCTTTCAGGGCTGGAGGACGAGCAGCAGACACAGATGGGACACAATTATTTCCAGCTGAAGATTGTCCACCTCTTGGTGGAATGTGAAGGTTTTATTTCATTCGGCAAAGACTCTGAATGCTGTGGATGAGACTTCACAGAGAGAAAGGAAAAGAGTGCAAAATCTTTACCAAGCTGGGTGACAACAAATGGACAAAAGACTGGAACCAAGGGAAGTCTGTGCTGAGATCGCCCTCTGCTGGACGCTTAAGGAATTACAGCAGAGGGAAGTTTTAACACCCAAACATCCTTCCTCCTGATATGGCGCTCCTTTCATCCAGACCAGCTGTCTGCCAACAAAATGCCAGTCTGCATTTTATTATCTTCACCTCAAATGTTCTTTGACAACTGCCAACAACAATGTTTTGTAGTATTCTGTAACTACAGAAAGCCTCAAGCTTATAAATCAGCTGGTCTGATTTTTAGCCTTCAAGTGACTGTATCTATATATGCAAAAACACTTGATTTATTCTAGAAGTTAGGCTAATATACTTAATTTGCAGTATGCACCGTTATTTCCTCTTTAAAGGCAGGCTGAGGAGGAGTACACATATATTGAGTGTAATGACCCTTTAAGTGGCCACAAGTTTTAAAAAGCTATAAACATCCTGTGTTAATTCTGAAAACGGTCATTTTATGTATTGAAGATCCACCTCTGTGTTCATTTCTTTTGTATTTATTTTCTTAATTTGTTTAACAAAAGAGGCAGCCCCCAATTTACATTATGCATGTATAGAATATATTGTACATACTGTTTTTTTTTCTTTCTTTGTTGTGTTTATGTAGCATGTAAATCATAATGGCCGTAGCCTATACCCGTTCACCTTTTTTTTTTTTTAGTGTAACAGCAGTTTACAATAGTGGAAGAGGGACTTTGTGCAGCTCTGTGCAGAGCAGTGAAACCTCCTCACACTGTTATTACTGAAGAGCAGATAATACATGATGTTATATGAAGGAAAACTCACTGTGATGAGTTAGACAAGAAAGTATAGGACATAGGCGGGTTCAGAACACCCTAGAAAAAACAAACGAGATACTGGAATTTTTAAATCTCCAATCGTGTGAATGCTGACTGGAATCTGAGGGCTGATTTTCCCAAACAGAGATCAAGAAAACTTACAGTCTAATCTTTCATTGGTTAGATGTGGATTGATCTTAGTTTGGGAGAACTGCTCCTGAATACTTTGAATAAAATTACATGCTGATCAAAACAGTTTTGTGTGCATGGGAATTCAGTGAAAAGTATGGAAGCCCATTTCTGCCAGTAAAATGAATCAACATGAAAAACGCTCTAAAAATAACTTAGGATCTCAACATATTAGTATTGTAATAATTAACACTGTCTCCTAATTTTAAGACAATGTAATTATTTTTCAGGTACTAAATCATTATTCTGACATCACAACTAATTTGGTTTCTCATTATAATGACTCGCAGTAAGTTTTCCCCATCACATTGGCGCAAATGAGCTTCCATATCTAAGATTGATTTAAGAAACATACCAGCTCTTTGGTTATAGTGATCATGAAAACAGTGTTGTGAATAAAATATTGAGTCAGCTGAGCAAACTTACCATGAACTAGAAATGTGTGTGTATTTAACTCAAGGTGAACACAGAAGAGTGCTATCAGTTCCATCCACACTAAATGTATCTACATCATAATTTAACTGTAGTGGAAAGTTTGTTCAACAAGAGGCTCAAATACAATCAGTCTATTCCTAGTATATAATACAAAGGCCTCTGGCAACTTGTCAGTCATCTCAATCAGCATTTTTCCATTCGTTTCAATGCAGCTTGTAAACAAAGTCAAAGACCAAGAACAAATTACAATTTCTGACATTAACAAATGTATTTTAAGGCTTTTACCTTATACAATGTATAAATTCTGACATGCTAAACTAAACAGGTATAACAGCAGTTTTTCAACTTCTGTCTAAATTGAAAAAAAAGAGAAAAAAATCAAAAGCAAACCATACTCATTCCCAACTTTTGTCCAGAGAACATGGTCAAAATAATTTTAAATTTTCTTAAAAGCAAAAACAAAACATCTACTGGGAACCCTGATACAGGATTTACGTATAAAAATAACTGATAGTACAGTTCAAAATTAAATTCACAGTATTATTTATGACGCTAGAAGACACAAACTGTATTTTTCAATAAAAAGCAAACACAAATGGTCCACAGCCATGATAACAAATTTTTATGCTATTTTTTTATACGTTTAAAAGAAAAGAATGTGAGAGAGGAGAGAGGCATGATTCAGAGAAGAAACGCCATCTGTGAAAAAGTTGTAAAAATTACAGAGTGAATCTTAGGCTTCAGCGCAAAACAAATGGAAACCAAATTTTTAAAAAAGCTGGGAAATGTCCTCAAGTCTGTCCAGGGTTAATATGGAGGTATCAGTCAGCGAAGCTTTGTTCCCACTGCTGCACACGTCCATCTCATTCATACATCTCCCCCATTAGTTTGTCCGCTCCCAGTGGGATCAAAGAAAAACAAAAAACTCTAAAACATTGCGGCTCTGTAGATATGGTGACATCTTATCTTAAACTTGCAGCCAACATGAAGCCTGGCAGTTCTCCTTGGCAACACGTTTCCCTTTTAGTTTCATTCTTATTTTAAGCAGGTGGATATCCGCGATGAACAAGTTTTTCAAGTCCTGAGTTCCACTGAGCAGCAGTTGAGATGTTTAAGCTCCAGGCTTTGTTTGTGTTATAACAAGTATATATTAATATTTTTCTTATCATAAATGTCCAACAAGGTGAGGAGTTTTTTTTTTTATTAATAGTTAGGAGAAGTACGGCAGAGAAATTACCGCCTAAAAAAAAGACATTTAAAACACTTTTGTTGTGGTAAAAATACAATATTTTCCCAATGAAGAAGCACCACGTCAAAAAAATGTTGATGTCATTCCTCTGCTGTTGTTAGAATGGAGTTGGGGTGTCTGAAAGAGAGAGAAGAGGCCTCCATACAATCTGTTTGCAGAGCTAAAATATTTGCGCATATAATAGGAGTTCATCCTGTTTAATAGCACTGGCTGTACTAGAGCATACTGTGATAATCATTAAAAGTGCTCCCACTCACAGAGCCGGTGTTTCAAGCCACTGGAGAATCCGTGGGAGTCGCCGTTGGTTTGGCTGTAACCATTTCCTGAAAAACAGCATCAAATTTTTAAACTGACAAGCTCCACAGCAACAATTCTTTCAGCAGCATTGTGTTTTTCAGGATGACTTGAATGTATAAAAAGGTGTTATACCTCTGTATCCATTGAGATGGTGGTGGGATGAACCATTTGTGGTTGAGGTGTGGTTGGAGGGGAGTAGATGGTCACTGCTGCTGTCAGTGTAGCCTGTGCGCCGGCGTTTTTCCGGCGAATAACCATTGTTGTGTTTAGCGTCCTTGATGTCATAGTAATGCCGCTTGCGGCTCTCCCTCTCCTCGCTGCTTCTGTTCTTGTGGCTCTGAGATGCTTCTGGGCTGTGCTGATAGGCCTCTCTATCTTGCTGCTTCCTCTTTTTCTTCTTCTTCTTTTTTGTTTCATTGGCTCTGTCTGAATCCACTTCAGAGCTTCTAGGAATACACAGGAAATACAATGTTGTTGACCAATGCAAGAAGTTGGAGGTGGAGAAAAGGACATGGTAGGGGAATCACCCAAGTCTGCTTTTGATTTCACTAATGCTGATTTTAATGGATTTTCATCTCAAAAACAAATTGTGATACATTTCAGATGGTATCACATTTTTTCCTCCATCATTAGAGTCAATACAAACTCAAGAAATTGTGATAAAACACCCATCACAACCTCACAGAGCAAAAAGACAAATTTTTGTCTTCAAATGACGTTTGGTCATCTAAAAGGCCAAATATCAATAAATTTAAATCCTTAAATTTAGGGGCTGGAACTTGTTCACAAAATTGCTATGACCATTAATTATCAAAACAATTGCATACGATTTTTTGGTCAGCTGACAGCTGATTAGTTGACTAATTGTATCAGCCCTGAAATTATCATTATGAGTAAAGTAAAGTAAAATTTTGTTTAAAGCAGAGAGTAAAACAATGGTTATCTTTAAACACCCAATGTTTCCAAAACAGCACATTGTAATCTCCAAAAGTTACAAAATTAGCTGTCACTTACCCGCTGTCACGGTGTCGTTCTTTATCCTTTGACTTCTTCTTTTTCTTGCTTTTTTTGTGTTTTTTGGAGCGGCGGGCCTCCGAGCTGTCATCTCTCTCCTTGCTCGGGTGATCAGCAGTCCTTTTGTGATTCTGATCCTCTCTATTAGGAGCGGACTCAAACGTGGAGAGACGAGCCCTGGGGGGAGAGCCCTTCGACTTTGTTTCTGGATCTGTGGCGGACAAGGAAGTGTCCTCTTTTGATAAATAATGGTCCCTGTCCTTGCCGTTACTCTTGTCCTTCATCCCCCGGGAATCTCGACTCTCCTGCTGCCACTTCCCATGACTATGAGAATCCTCTCGGTTAGGATAACCGTGTCCCCTCCGCTCACGGTCCCAGTCGTCCCTTGACCGGTGGTGGTGATAGTAGTGGTAATGGTTAGAACACCTGTCACGGTCACGCTCCCGTGGGTGGTAGCTTGTCCGCTCCCAGCGACGCTCAGACTCCCAGTCCCTGTAGGAACGATCGCGAGCAGGCAAACGATCCCTGTGCGAGCGATGATAGTAGTTGGCATCTCGGGAGTCTCGTCTGTACCGATGTCGATCACTGTCACTTTCTCTCTCCCGACTCCTGTCCCTGTAATGTCTCTCTCTGTCTCTGCTCCAGTCAGAGTACAGTCTGTCTCTCTCCCTGTTTCGGGAAGTTTGTCCTTCATTGTCTCTAGAACTGGGCTTGGACTGATGCTGCTCTTTAGCATCTTTGCATCCCTCAGTCCCTGCTGATAGACCATTGGTCTGTGGGAGATCCTTTGCTTCATCCCCACCTCTGCTAAGCTTCTGTGGAACGGAGGAGGCCCCGTCTGTACTTTGGGAGCAGTTTGGTGGGGTGGATAAGGCCGTAGGGTTGCCGTGTTGGGCAGAAAAGGAAGCAGATTCTATAGATGAGGCTGAATGGGACTTTGTAGCAGTAGCTGAAGGTGGAGAGCTATGAGCAGAAGATGCTATATGCTGAGGCAGCGGTTCAGACACAGTTTTAGCCCTTGTGTCGGGAGCAGAGAGGTGCTGATTTTCACTGGCAGCAGGATGCATGCTCTGAGAAGAACTGGCCACTGACGAGGCAGAAGCATGTGTCTCTTTGCTGGAAAACAACAGTCATAACACGTTACAATATGCTTTGTATGTTGTTAGCAATGTCTGTGTATAATGTAGAAATGTGAGAAATACAATGCAAATGTAAATGCAACCAAGCACACTGAAAATAATCTAACCCCTGCATCTCGGTTTAAAAAAGTTTCTGGATCAGGAGAACTATTTACAACTAAACAAAACAGCACAAAATAGCTAGTTTTTGTAAAGGCAAATAAATGCATGACTTTTTCTTTCTATTTCCCTCCATTCTGGAAAGGCAATAACAATATAACATATGCACTAACACAAATGTTAACAGTGATGCACTGAATTCAGGGTCTGACTTCAAGAGGCCATTAAACTCATTAGTCAAACAAGATTTTTAACTTTTAACTTTTCAAGCTGTGTTAATGTGCTTATCTTACCTTGTTTGAAGATGGCCACTGGCTAGTCCATTAACAGCTACAGTAGCCGTAGAGGATGAACTGTTATGATTACTGACAGTGATCTGAGGAGCAAAAACATGATTAATTTATGATTTATCCATTTAGACACAAAACTATGTTTATTAAGTTAAATATAGGGCAAAAACACTAAGCAATATAATAAATAAATGTAATATTTACTTGATCAGAGGTGTTGTGTCCATTCACTTTGTGGTGTCCATTATGGTGCCCATTTTGACTGGATTTAGACACACCATTGGTTGGTCCATTACAACCGGTACCATTGTGGTGCACAGCTGAATCTCCGTTGGTGCCTTGAGGAGAACTATCAAAGCCCTCTACATTTCTGTCTCCATTAAAATGAGACTTGGCCATGCGACCGTTATCCAGACTACCACAGTTCTCCTGGTCTGATTCCTCTGAAGACTCTTGGCTGTATGGCACCAAGAAAGACGCTCCATTCCCTCCTGTGTGGTGATCCCCGTTACTGCCAGACGTCCCGTTTACGTGGTTAAGCTGACGTGGAACAAAGCGAACGTCTGAGGTAGACTGTGAGGAGGATAAAGAGCTGGAGGAGGAGCTGCTGCTGCTGCTGCTGCTGCTTGCAGAGGACGGCTGGCTGTAGGAGGACGAGGATGGGCGGTTTTGTTTGCCTTGTCCAATGAAAAATGACAGCTTCTGGCGCTTGTCGTGGTCTGGGATCATTGTGGGCCGGCTGATTGAGTGGGAGATATTAGAAGAGGAAGAGGCTAGTCCATGACTTGGTTTCCCAACAACACTGCTGCTGGTGCTGGGCTTGGAGTTGGTGGGATAGTCCCTCAGAGATCCATTCCCATTAACATGAAGCGTGCGCTGAGAAGGAAAAAAAGACACAAAGACATGATTTTAATGTCGAGAATATAAATGAATGTTTGACCAGTCGTATTAAGATGTCAGTAAGCCTGCAGTACCTTGGTCATGTGTGGTGGCAGCTGTGGGCCAATGAAGCCAATGTTGTTGTGGTGGACGGTGGTGTTGATGCGTGGTATCACCACCGGTCGTGGAGACGACTGACCAGGGATGCCTGGATTATGGCTCATGTGACTGTAGTCCCCTGTTTTCTTCACATCACTGGACCTAGAGACAAAACATTAGCAAGAATAAATGTTAAAATGAGCCACGATTTAACAGAGATTTGGGGACACTCAAATATATATGAATTTATTTTTAAAATTGTGGTTTACTCACTTAATGTAGAAAAGGACATAGGCCTGCTGGTTGAGAACAGACCTGATGTCACTGACAGACACAGACGAATCATTCATCTGGTACCACTGCCCATTGCTCGCCTGTAAATTGTAACAAAAGAGTTTTAGGGTATTTGTGAATATATGGTGAAAGGTAGGAAAAGAAAAGGTGGATCTAGTATATGCTGCCTTTGTCAAAGCTGAGAGCAGGAGTAAAGTTTGCCATTCTCATTTGGACTATGAAACCTTCCTGTTGTTGTAAATTATGTTTAAGCACAGGCACATTGCGGTGTACTGTTTGAAAATGTGAAATATATAAGAATTTGAATACGCCAATGTGAAAATACGAAAGCTCGCACACATCAACTTGTTTTGTTGTACTAGTGTTCTGTGGGAGAGTCAGCCACTCATGACAAAAACTATGAGTTGAAAAAAATGTTCACCCAAAAAAATGCCCCAATGCGTAAACGCCAGAAGATCTGGGCGGTCATTTAACAACTCAAGAACTATTGGAAACTCTGCTTTAGAATGTTAAGAGACCGCTGGAGATACAAATGTGAGCATGTTCACAGCAGTGCCAGTACCTTAATATAGCAGAAATAGTGTCCAGCATGACAGCTGAATCCAGAGTGGACCAGAACAGCATACAGCCCATAGACCTGGGGCTCTCCTTGAGACTGGGACATGAAGGGTCGCAGGTCAAGGTACTCTGGATATTTAACATCCTGAAAAATACATCTGATTAATATCAAATCAAGCATTCATATGGTATCATGATTTTCAATGTGATTTTCCACACATTATGGTACCTTTGTGATTTTGCCTCCACTAAAGTTGGCAAACCGTTTCAGTGAGAGCGTGAGCACATTAGAGCTACGATGGATGGTAAATCTCTTTGAGGCGGTGACCATTTTTTTACACCTGAGAAAAATAAATATTCAGTCAGATACCTGCTTAACCATTACAAATAAGAACAAAAAAACTGTCTTTCCTGTCCTATCTTCTAAGTTCCTTTGGTCTTTAAATCAACTCACTTTGTGCATTTGTAGGCGTTTTCTCCATCGAGCTGTTCTGGCTTGACAAACTGCTCCAGAGCCTTGGAGACACTAGGAGCAGTCTGCATGGAGAGAAAAGTGGATTTTGGTGCTTTCAGATCACTGCAAAATTTTGCAGTACAATTTAGGAATATTGGAACAATAAGTGGCAGAGATTATATTACCTTAATTTCCAGAGTTATATCCAGAAAAGGGTCAAATGTATCAGATACTGCTTTGCAGTTCAAACATTTAACTGAAAAGGAAAATTATTATATTTATTTATTTATTATTGTTGTGAGCCTGTCTGACATCTAAAGAAATCACCTCATGTATAAGAAATAAATTTAAAAAAAATTAATAAATTAAGACATATGACATACCTCTGGACCGTAGGTACCCGCCAAAAACTTGATGGATGAAAGTGGTTGCCTGCGTTTGCCTGTCCAATCTGTCACAAAGATAAATATGAGAATAATGACAAAACTGGCTGGTTACCCTATTAATCCAACAAAAAAACAAATTCTGCCTGTACTGGAACAAAAAATCACAATGTGTTGCAAATGAAAGAGCAGGAGTAACAACGGGAGGAATTAGAGCAAGAGTAATTAGTTGAGAGGCCACCTGTTACGACTGAATAGAATTGATGGAGACTTGAATCTTGTACCTAAAATCACTTCCACTCCCTATTAAACATGCATGTCGGCTTTCTATGCGTACCTGGTGATGGCTTTACACTGTTTTTATATGTAAATTTAAAAAAACATCAACACTTCAATAAATTCCAAAAAGAGTAGCATTTATGCACAATACAGACTGTAAGAACTTTAATAATGTTCAGTGGATAAGCACAATACAGAACACTTCCCTACCTAGAATAAAG
This sequence comes from Hypoplectrus providencianus, assembly GCA_028566105.1. Taxonomy (NCBI): domain Eukaryota; kingdom Metazoa; phylum Chordata; class Actinopteri; order Perciformes; family Serranidae; genus Hypoplectrus; species Hypoplectrus providencianus. The sequence continues at coordinate 13,375,251 of JAOWBC010000617.1, forward strand.
AAAGTAACTTACTTGGTTCCAGGTAAGCAGGACTTTTGCATAGCATCCACTGTGTACCGTAGGAACTCATGGGCATCCTCCTGACTTCCATAGCGGAAGTGTTTAGCAATCCCTGTGAGGTGAAAAAACACAAAATCAAAAATATGTAAGAAGGTGATATCTTATATCAGACTACACATAAATGTGAAACAACAATTATTTTAGCAGCAGACAACAAACTCCCTCCAAAAATTTTCCCTCCAAAACTAAAAGGTAAACATCAACACAGCGCCTCCTGTCATTCACTCCAGGTAAAAAAATTTTGGTAAAGGGCAAGACTAAAGCTTTTTAGCATTACAGACTGCAACTTACTTTTGAGTTCATTGAGCACACCAATGGGCTTAATGACATTCCCAGAGTTTGCAAAAACCTGAATGATGTGGTTTTGCATGGTGCACATCATACAGAACCCCGGCTCATGACCTGTGTCAGGAACAAATAAACAAATCATTGAACAAGTGAGTGACAAGACAAGACACGAATCAGACAAGAAATCAGTACAAAGATAAAAGAGTGATGTGATCATTACTGCGTGACAGTACAAAAAAGAACTTCCACTGTGCAAAGAAACACCATGGAACAAAAACGAACATACATGTTTTGGAGTGTTCCCGGGTCAGCAAGTAGTTGGCAAACGGAGGGGTGTAGGTGAGACACTGCAGGGCTGAGTTGAGGAAGCAGGTGTTCCCCATGTTCTGCAGGCCTGCACCAATGCGGTGAACCTGGGTCCACTTTAGGTTGAGCCGCTCTGGAGGGAAGAGGACCTTCTGTGGCAAGTCAATGCCATCACTGCTGCTTATCACTGTAAAGACAGAGCCAGCATTATTAAGAAAATTAGAGAACATACATTTAACAGGTCAAGGACATCAACAAGTATTTGTGTAAAGCTACATTAGCCTATTTTTGTATATACTGGTACTTACTAAATGAACATTCAGGACTGAACATCTATGACTATCATTCTAAAGAGTTATATAATGCTATCCTGACAACTGAGTAAGACTTTAAAACAGGCTGAAAGAGAAAAGACAAGACAGAGTTTCTCTTTTGTTTCTGTTAAACAAGTCAGGCTGCTGCTCTTTATATCAAAACACCAATAGCGTCACAAGCTCAAGAGATTGATCATGCTCTCACTTCAAACTGGGCTTGGTTATGTAACTGGATGAATGAAAGTAGATCGGAAGCAGCAACACAACACCCACAAAACCAGCTGTGTCACACTCTCATACAAGAACAGTAGCTAAAGGTTTAGCTTTATTAATCCAGCTCTGTATTATTTCTGTATGTGTCAATCAGTTTAAATATAGTTGTGAAAAATATTGAGAAATCAGTTTTAGTCTATAAATAATCATGATAGTACTGCTCAACAACATAGGTCAAGGAACTGCTCCATGTATCTAGCAAAGATAAATGCAGGATGAGATGAACAGTTTCCCCTCAGCTATTAAGACACATTTATAACAGATTTGATAAAATCAATCACGCCTACCTTGCTCCTTGGGCCGGTCCACAGAGGAGGGTGTACTATTGTAGACTGCAGCTCCAGGCGTTGGGCCCAGGCAGCCTGCTGCAGCCTTCAGCCTCGGAGAGTCGTTGGGCATGGTGGGACCCATTGCCCAGCTGCTGGAACAGCTGCCATCCATCCCCACGTCTCCACTGGCAAAGGGAGATCGCTTACACCGGACTGACTCGTGGTCAGACTTTTCTGAAGATCTGTCAACTATGGTCATTGTTCATTGCTGTATAAAGGACAGAAAATGGCAAAGTAAATAACTTTCCATTACAGAGAATACACAATAACTCATAGTGTTTTGCATTTGTTGTTGACTTATAGGTAGACATATCTGTGTGTTGCACATCATAATGGCAAGGAATATAGCCAAATATTGAGGGATACAATTTTCCTAACTTCGTGAACTGCATATTTATGCTAAAACTTTGTTCATGACAAAGCAAGGGACCACAATGGCTTCATGTTAAACTAAACTCATCACGCTTATCAAATTATCAGTTAATAGAAACTATTAAAAAATAGTAGCAAACGTTGTAATTTAGTTGAAAGTTAGACAATAGTCAGCCTGGTCTTGTATCTACGAACTAATTAAGCTTAGCTCTTTTGACTGCAACTCACGGGTACTTTGCACGATTTCCGTTAAAAAGCAAACGTCAATAAACACTGAGGCATTAACTTCTGTTTAAAATGTGTTTCAATCGAAAAACTTCTGCTAAAGTTAGCTAGGGGACTAGTTCAAAAACCCTACAGAGGAAATGTCCTGGTCGGAAGCACGTTTACAACAACAGCTGTTCCCTCCCACCTGCTTCGGCAGACTGACTCACGTTGGCTAACAGACGGCTGCTAGGCCTTTAACACGCAGTGCCGCTAAACCTTTTTAAAACACGAGTTAAAGCTTCGTTAGCCCTTGTGGGAGACAGAGCGCAGATTAAAAGCTCACCTTTCTCGACAAAGACTGGAACATAATGGCTGATAAGAAGCGAGCAGTTCCCGAAGCGAACACCTTGGAATCGAAGAACGTAACACAGAGCTCCAGAACGCGGCCAGCTAGCGTTACGTGCGGCGGCGCTCGTGCGGCAATATTGATGCTAATGGTGCTAGCTAGCTCGACATGGTGGGAGCTTACTGACATGGCGGGGAGTAACATAGCCACCTTCTATATATGTAAAAGAGCAGTTTTCTGCTTCCACTTCGAATTAAACTTGATTTACAACGCATCGGCCCGGGTAACGGGACATCTATTTGGCCGAGAAAGGAGGGGCTCTACACCGGCGGCTGTGTGTGCTCACTGCGCTGCTCTCTCCGACATGACAGAGAACCGGTGTAAGGCTACTACAACAAATCTCAGCGGCTCGGGCCTACCAAAATACAACGGCAGCACAGTTAAAGTACCACTCGATCGTAAAATCAAAGACACACTCACCAGGAATCTGTTATGAATACGTTAATAGCGGTTGTAAATCCATTCCTTATTTCCAGCGGGTGTCCGGCGGTGAACAATGACGTAGCTAATTGCCCCACGGGTACATCCGGGTACCTGCGATGAAACGGCGTCTCGGATTGGTTGATTTGGTCGTTTCTCTGAGTGGAACGTGTTTCAGGACCTTTGTGTACATAATGTACAACCAACATTACGTGCTTTTTACCAAAATAGATATTATGAATCGTCCCAGCATAATTATTTGACAATAAGCAGTTGTTATATCCATAATATAGCGGCCAAATTAAGTACTACCCATAGTATTTTCACTTTCAAAAGTTCTCAAAATAAAATCGGTCTTACCTATGATGTGTAACTCCACCTTTAAAACACCATGAACAGACCACTGTACGAATATATGTTTGAAAAATTCATCCACAGAAATTTTGCTATCTGCTAATAAAATTAAAATAGGAAAATCTATTGCACACAAATCAAGAATCTGCAAAAAGAAAGTCATCCATTCAATTTGTTACAACAGTACTACTAAACATCCTAACTGATCAATAACCACTCTATGCTTCCCCGACATCCCACAAGATGTAGAAGACAAAAGTTTTTATTGAGCATCTAAATGAAAATAAATAATTGCACCTTTACATCAAATGCCAACACACACAGACACGCACGCACACACACACACTCTACCACTTGTACTATGCACCAAAACATAGTACAGCAGTGGTTGAATAAATCAAGTTTTGACAGTCTGTGGAGGTCTGAGATCTTTAAGGCTCAGGTTTTGTCCGACTCAGAGAAATGAACTGTGACTTCTGAGCTCTGCAGTCGACTGATCTGTCTTCTCAGCTGCATGATCTCTTCTTCCTGCTCTTCAACCCTTCTCTGCAAACCATGGATTACCTGAAAAGGAAAAACAAATGCATCAAAATCTGTTGGATATCTTGATTTGGGAACTGTACTGAAGTTGCAAGTGTTATGAATCCCTGTTGGAGCACTTTCACAAGCAATGCAGCCTCATGTGCAGTAAAAAAAAATAGCTGCACATTGGAAGTAATCTTGAAAATTAATTAAAAACATATTTTATAGAGTTTAGATCAGTAATCCAAAATAATGTTTTACAGCACAAAAAATCATTAGGGTGTAAAATATTTTTAGAGCTAATATATATCACCTTATTCTCACTTACTATGTCTTTACAACAGAAGAGTTCACTCTGTAGAAGTTCGCTGGCCGTGGGACGAACATCAGGATCTGTACTCGTCAACTTTGTGATGAATTTAGTCAGAACTGGCCATCTCTGGCAGAACGATTCTGGGATTTTCCCCTCTCTCAGGTCCCCAAGGGTCCGGACCCGCTCCATCTCTGTCCCAAAGGGCTGGAATAGCTCGAGAGCCAGCACTCCGATGCTGTACATGTCTGACTGGGAGAGTAATGATACAAATAAAATGAACTGAACTAAAAATGTCATTAGGGAGGACAGTGATGGAGATAATGAGAAAGTGACAAAGCTTATACAAGATTTTAATAAAAGTATAGCATGAAAATATGTTACCTTTGAATCATACTGGGATGCCGTCAGTTGCTCAGGTGCAGCATATACAAATGTGCCAACACCTGTAGTGTGTGTGGAATCTGCAAAATACACCAACAATGTGACTTTAAAGCAACTAGCGCCATCTACTGGCGATTCTGTGAACTACTGAGTCATAAAAGTCAAACAAGCCAAAAGGTACAGTACTGGGAGAGGTGGTGCTTTTAAGGCCATCCAATATGATATCCCTGCAGGCCAGTCCAAAGTCCCCAATGCGAACATGGCAGTCATGACCATGGAGGAAAATGTTCCTCGGCTGTGGAAAGATAATCAAAGACAATGCAATAAGTTTCATACATCAGTGGGTGTAAAGATGCAGATATTCAGGGTATTCGAATGTGAGAGGACAGTTTTTTATACATCATATTGAAGATATTAGAAACAGAAAATGTTGTTACATAAAGACAAAACACACACACACACACACACACACACACACACACACAAAATGTGTTTTGAACTTTTAAGCACATAAACCTAAAATTTACATGCAACCTAAAATGCCATATAAATAAACTTAAAACGAGCATAAGTCTCCCTGAAATGATTACGGTAATTGAAAAAGTGTGTAAGCTCTCACAGAGTTACAATTCCCTTCTTTCCTAAAGTTAACACTAAAGTGCTATAAGCACTGGAACAACCTGTAAACGACTCAGAGTGTGCCACCCATCCCCATAATTGGCCCCCTGCACACGACCACAAGTCAGTTATCAGTTTTGTGACAGGAAGGCCTCATACTTTCTCAAAAAAGACATGTTACTCTGTAACCGACATGATGAAATCAGACTGAAAACACCAAATTCAGAAAACAGAAGTATCATTGTAGATTATTCCCTCCTCACAAAGCCAAATTAACTGACACAGGAGTGATCACTGCTCATATTGACAAACCGGAAGAACCACATTTTACCCACCACACATCACTCAAAGCCTAAACACAGACGGCAGAGAAGCTAAGATGCCTCGACAGGATGGAGGACAGCTGGAACTGCGAGGACAGGAGCCGTAACATTGAAACATTATTTCTATAAAGCAATTATGGATGAAGACTGGGGACGCATTGAGGACATGTCGAAGACGTATTGGAGCAACTTTCTCAGCGAGACACCAGGCAGTGCACTGGTAGATGTTTCCAGTAAGGTAAACGCAACATTGCAACCATTTTTTTCAATTACTTCTAAGAGTCAGAGCATGTCGAAAATAAGTTTCACGTTGCCAAAGGGACAAACGACAGCCTCTGATATATTATAAAATCCCAGAATCAACTACAAATTGAGACGCACTGACAGTGATAACCAAAAGAAGTTCATTACTCACAACTGTCACATGTTTGTGCTCTGACGTGTTGATTCAATCTTCAAAATTAAAAGTAAGTACAAGGGATTTCTTGCAGTTAGGCTGTAAAGTATTTGTGCTATCAAGTTTTCCAGTTTCGCATGTCCTGTCTTGTCTTGCCTCAGGGTCATGCTGCTCTTCCCCTTCATCTAGCTGCTTCTAACAGAAGAGTAAAGAGCATGCAGAGCCTGCTGTCGACAGGGGCAGACCCAGAAATGAGGTCTGGATAAACACACACCCGGACAGCACCCAGAAAGTTAAATGTGGTTGTTCTTCCTGTAAATAACAGTGTCTCATATAGCAAAATGAACAAATTCCAGCTGAGGTAGCTTATTTCATTTTCTTAAACAAATAAGGTAGCATTTGCCAGAGGGTCTAATGTAATTTAAAATGACTTGACAACTTCCTGTTACAACTGAACTCAGAGTCACACCCAGATAAACACACAGGTCTCACTGGTTCCTTTTACCAGCAATTAAAAAAAGCAGACAGCTCAAAAAAGCACCTGCTTCATTGTCTCTACCTCCGTCACAGGGATCAGCTTGGTCGGACCACCTTACACTTGGTGATAGCTGGATGGCCGTGCATCCAGACCACTTGGCCAAAACCAGGGTCCAAGTTCCTGACTGCAGTCCTAAAAGCCCAAATGGAGTCAGAAGCCTGTCTCCGGCTCCTATGTGAGCATGGCGTTAACGTCAATACAGAGGTGAGAAGTTGGTATTTTATAAAATCAATTTTGTGCAAATTTAGGCTCCTATCATTTAAGTACAAAATATCAATTAAGTGATAAGATAAAGTAACAGTGATAGATTTCTGTGTAGGTGGAGGGGAGTGGCCAGACCGCTCTCCACCTAGCAGTACGCTACGTGGCTCTGTCTGCTGTCCAGATTCTGGCCAGCTCCGGTGCTGATGTTAATGCTGTGGACAGCAGTGGGATGACCCCCCTGCATATGGCCGCTGGGATCCTCCATAAGGACATTATGACCAGCTTGATCAAGAAGGGAGCAGATTTAAATTTGGTTTGTATCCTTCTGATCTTTCCAATCTTTGCATTAAGTTCTACATCTGACCCACTTTATATTTAAGTGCATTCTTGACTATTTTCAAGGGGGTGAGGCACTCAAGGAACACTCCTCTGCACCTGGCTGCTGTGGCAATGGGTCTAAAGAGCACTAAAACCCTGGAGGATGATATCAGCTGCATCTCTGAGCTGCTCGAGCTGGGGGCCGAGGTCAACGTGGGGAACAAAGCCGGACTGACGCCTTTACATGAGGCGTGCAGCATGAGCAACGATTGCCTCGTGGACCTATTGCTCAGGTATGGAGCCGACATCAATCAGCTGAACAACGCCAGAGAGACCTGTCTTTTCCTGTTCCTGAACTACAGGCATAATGTCAGGAACAGCTCTCTGCTGGTGAAACTCCTCAGTCTGACCTCCACACTCACTGTCTACAACCACAAAGGCCAGCTGCCCGCCACCTTGATGCAACCTTGTTTCTTCAAACAGAGAGACCAGCTACTGAAACTCTCTCAGCATCCAAAGAGACTTCAGGACATTTGCAAGGGTTACATTTATCTAAAACACGCCCAAAACAAAAGAGAAAAGTTGAGAAAAATTATCCCTGAGAAGATATATGACTTTGTATTCAACCAGTGGGACAATTTACACATTTCTTTTGTGACTGATGTGGACCAGGTTAATGATTTACTTCCTGTCACTAGTAGCTGACAAAGCGACAGAACTGAATATCTTTTTTTTTACTTGCAAAGCTTTTATTGGGGTTTTCAAATTAAGCCGATAATGTCTGCCAGTGGCAATCCGTATTCCTCCGCAAAGGAAATAGAGAAAAAAAAATAGAGAAATATTTTCTGATTTATTATTACAGCTTATAAAGCACCCTATAGATTCTGTAAACAGAATATATAACTCAGCAGACTTTAAATATACCTTTTTTGGAGGTAATTCAAATTCACACATTGTAATGGTAAAATAATATAAGCACTTTTTTAAAAGTATAATAAGACGATTGTGTTTTTTCGATAACAGTTTTTTGTGTTCAAATTCTCCACCTTTTGGAATGGTTCTTAATCACTGATTTTGCAACTGCAAAAATTGGCATTAAGCTACAGAGGTAAGCTCAAACACTTATTCACCAAATAAATCTATGAAAGCACCTTACCTTCAGGTCTCTGTGCATTATTCCTCTGGAGTGAATGTACTCCACCCCTTCAAGTATCTTTCTCAGCAGGCTGAGTGTGTGTTCTGTATCAATGCATGCATAGGGACCTGAAAATACAAAAGTGTGTAAATCTATTGTCCAAGCTGGATTTGACATACTTTTGGGTATAATGAAACAACAGCTTTCTGCACAGTATGTTTCACACTCACATCGTGAAGTCTGTTCTTGTCTGGGCCTGGCGTTTCTCTCAGAGATCCAGTCCTTCAGCGAACGCTCACACAGCTGCATCTGGATGTAGAGCATCAGGTGGAACTGTACCTGCAAATACAGTCAAATGTTACATTGTTTTTAAGTGCACATTTTGCTGTGACATATAAGTGTCACTTTTTATTTACAGAAAGCAGTAAAGCACTGTAACCTTTAGATTCTAGTAAATTGTCAAATTACCTCTTTTGAAGGCTTTGTTGTGCGTTTGTCAGCCCACTGCTGAAATTCCTTGTCGCTGCAGGAGTTGTTGTTCAGTTCGATGCTACTCCTGCTTGACCCCTCCTCTAACAGCGCTGAGCTGTCCCACCCCGTGGCAGGACATTTGGAGCTCTTCGGGGGACCTTGTTGTCCAAGGAACACACAGGGGACGTAGTTCTTGGGAATCCGGCGCATCGTCTTGGGACACACCACCTGGCCTGCCTCTTGGGTTGGAACTAAAGCTGTGACGGGCTCTGGCTCTGGCTCTGGCTCCCCTGGTGGGTCTTTGACACTTGTATCTGTTGGTGCTTGACTGAGGCTTTGAAAAACTATAGAGGAGCTGGCGCTGCAGCTGTCAGGGCTTTCATCAGAGCTAGGAACAAAAGAGCAGAGATAGATTTAGTGCTGTTGGACATCAGTTAATGCATAAATAAAC
>JAOWBC010000617.1:13385930-13396937 GCA_028566105.1 Hypoplectrus providencianus
ATGCCTGAGAAAATGTAGTAAAGCCTTAAGAACCAGGATTTTCTACAACATCCAGTTACAATTTGCAAGAGGGCCATGCTTTTATGTCTATTCTTACCCATAATCCTCTGCACAGCATATTTTTCAGCCAGAGGGTCAAAGTTCAGGTTGCCAGTACAAAGTACAAGTAAAAACAAAAAGTACGCAATTTGGACCACATATTCTTGTTTCAGAATGACCTTTGTTAGCTTGATCTGTTGCCTCACTAAATGTGTGCTTTTTTGACAACCTGTCCTCTATTTCATAGCTTCTAGCAAAAATTCCCAAACACAGCAGAGTGTAAACAAAGGAGAAAATAGAGGCAGAAGGCAAGGTCTCTGAAGATACCGACACACACGATTGGCGGGTCATACATGATGATCGAGAGGGGCTGTTTTGTAGTCTATACATTGTTTTATTTTTCCAGCAAATCCTGAATGGTATACCTTTAAGTATCTGTAAACATGAAAAATACTGGCGCCTTCACTTATCCTACCTGTCATGTTGTCCAGGCGACTCCAGTGCAGGCAAGAGAGGCTCAGGGTCTACAACAGAGATGTTTTCAATGTAAAGTATCTCTTATGTTAAAAACACTCACAGTTAATGTTCACTTAATCCAGTGGGAAGCAACTTCTCTAAATTCATCCCAACAAGACAACAGGTAAATACTCACGTGCTGCAGGCTGAACATGTTCCATCCATGCAGTGTGATAGCCCACAACATTTACATGCAGCAGGCTGGATAACACTTTGACCTCCCTGAGGACCTGGAGCCAAACAAAATGATGGAACAATTAGTCAATGCCTCCATGTGAAAAGCTTGTACAAAGCAATGGAAACTAGTGGAAACACTGATGACTCACCTTCATGCAGTCGTCCTTTGAAACTTGTTTAATGAGAATTTTTTTCACTGCATAATGTTGTCCATCTAGTTTGTTTTTAACCTATAAGAAGAAGGCAAAGATAACATTATAGGATTTATTAGCGCAATCTTTTCTGAGTAAGTTAAAAAATGGAGTAGTCGAAATACCTTAAAGACATTTCCGTATGATCCTTTTCCGAGTCGAACCATTTCTTCAAATTCACTAACATACCGGGACGTCTGTGCTTGAAACAGTCCCTCTTTAGGTCTGTGGAAAGTGAAACTAGTATCACATTTACAATTCTTAAATAGTCCACTGATGCATAAACATTTAATGCCCCACAAAGAACAGCCTACCTGACAGCGGGACTGTGTGCATTTGCACCAAGACTTTGGCCCTGAGAAGAGAATAAATAGTTACATGTGTGTGGATATGACAACAATGAACATGAGGCTGGATAATTTAATGAATTGCTGAAGCATTCACAAAGATTTCAAAACAATATCAATACTCTAATGCTGTTATCATGATGTTCATGTTATCATGAGCATGAAACATGAATAATCATTGACATTAAAAACATTATGCATTGATCTAAAAACATGTTGTTGTTTTTTTTACCTTTATCAAAATATAATTGCAAACCAAGTGAATTATTAAAAAAAAAAAGTCAAATAAACAATATACATTATAAATTCAATATATCAAAAAAAAAATTAAATAAAAAATAGGCCAAATCAAATATGTTGAAGTGTGCTGCCACAACCAACTGAACACTCCTAAACATATGTACAACATTATGGTAAAATACATTATATTATATCCAGTTAGTAACAGCTGTATAGGAGACAGGTGTGCTATATACATGACAAAATGAGAGCATCAATAAACAGAATAATAAGCATTAGAATAAAAAAAAAATACATCTCATTTATTTTGTTTTTGTTATTGTAAAAGCAAAAATCATCACTGAAAATAAAATGTCATCCACCCATACTCCCAAACAGCTGATTTAGGGCTATTACAAAGGCATAAAGCCAGAGTGGGTATATTGGAAAGGTGTTTATTTACCTGTGGATACAGTGAGGAGCTGGCGGCGTGAAGCAGCTCAGTGAAGGCTCGGTTGTGCTGCAATCTCACCGTGCTGAATTCATCACTTATGGCCAAAGGTGAGAGGAGGTTCATAGCAGCTAAACGCTGGCCTATGACTGTCAGAGGACACAATAAAATCATATGTAACTCTATTTGGAATAAATAAATATTAATCATAAGAAATCCAATATAGCCTGGTGTAGTTACATAATGGTAAACATGTATTTACAGTTTTTAAACTAGTTTAAAATTGCAGGACAACATCTCAGTTCTTACCTTTAAACAGCGTCCGTGAGCGTGCTGGATTGCTCTCGTAGACGAAGCACAGGTGCTCCAGTAGGGACCCCAGGAGAAGGTGGTTGGGGATTGCTGAGGCAAACTCTTGAATGGAAGGGTACTGTCTACCAGCCATCAAAACCTCATGGTTATTATCTGTGTCGGACGCTGAGAGAATAAATACAGGATTAAAAAAATGAAGCAGGACAGCACAGGAAGCATTAAGAAGAGGAAATAATATACAGTGTAGGAAAACTTGAAAGGTGAGATTATCTTTGATTTTGCATACCACAATACACAAACCACAGTATGTCTTCAATGCAGTCTTACCTTCTTCAATTACTTTTGCTATCAGTTTAACAATGTTTCTGTCTCCAAGGTCCATATTTTTTTGGTATAAAACCACTTTTGGCGCGATATTAAGCACTCAGAGCTGAATTAATGATTATCCCTTTCACTTCCAACGCAAAAATGAACTCATCTTGTTTATACATAAGGGGGCGTGCACAGCCGTAATGCTTATCTGCCTGGTCCAGCGGACTGCGGCCTCCTCCACCTACTGTACTCACACACTGACTTTGAACACACTAAGCTGATACACTTGGTCACGGTACAAGAAAAGAAAGGACCAACATCCGTCCCACACTTTTTGATGCTCATTTCATGATACTACAGGACATGTGGAGGGGCAAGTCTGGACATGTTCTGAGGCTGAAATGAAACTGAATTTGAATTAGCCTTTTTTTTTCTTTTACATTAGAGTGAAGTCACTATACCCAAGAAAACCTACTTTTCCACTGCAAATTTGTATAAAGTATGGGTAAAGGGGCATTCCACCAAATGTATACATAAAGGTCAATGTACTCTTTGTGGTGAGTCGACATGATTTCTCCGGTGGTAGTAGAGGCAGGTGCAAATGGGCAATAATAACAACAACAACAACAACAACAACAACAATAATAATTATAATTATAATAATTATAACAATAAATCAGAACATATTATGATATATTCGTTATTATCTAGTCATTTAGGCCTAATAAATACAGTCTGGATGTCTTTTAAATTGTGTTTCCAAACTGAACTGAAGAATCCTGCTCATTGTCCCTTGAACTAAACCTGCAAAAAATGGTGAAAGGTTTTGTCATTTATTCATTCAGGGAAATATTGCTTAATCAAAGGGATGGTACCTAGAGTAAGGTATTTTAGTTATAAAACTGATAACTCCTCTACTATAGCCTGCCCGCTTACAAACCCAACAAAGTTTTAAGATATTGTGGGCGTTTTATTCCTGTGTCCGGTAATGTGGGTTGACCATAGGCTATAACCACCAACAAAGCCGAGACAACAAGGATCAGTATGAGGCAGAAACATAACCGGAAGAAGAAAAGCAGCTTACTGTCAAACTGGACTTCATCGTCCTCTTCGCTGGCAAAACTTAACAAGCTGACGGTATTCTCAACCTCATGTGTCCTGATGGGGGTATGATTTTGGCGGACCAAAAGGTTACCACTACTTCCAGACCCATCTTCTGACCTCAGGGGTCCGTTCTTGGATGTTGAACTGTACATTTTTGTATCTAAAAAATGATGACTTGACAAAATAAAGTACTTATTTCAAAATGCTGCTCAACCTTCAGCGGCTACTTTTCATATCAGTATTAAGCTGCGTCAAACTACTCGTAAAATTGTCCCTCCTTTGGTGTTTACATCGTTTAAATCCCTCAGAAGCGACGGTAAAAGATTCTCCGGCAAGTAACATACGGTTTGCCATGTCCAAAGACAGCCATGATTCAACTGTCGTAAAGGGACCGTCTGAAAGTGTATGTGTCTAGCTAACAACAACTTTAACTGAAAAAGATTGCCCCCAAATTGCAGTGCAACATAAACAATTATGTTGCTTTAAATGCAACTGTGAAAGCGAAGCTTCAAAATACTGAGAATGTCCCTGCAACAAAAGAAGATTTATTCGTTTTTTGCTATCTGAGGTAGATGCACACACGCCCTAACATTACGGTAGGTCACAGTGCTTTGGTGATGAAATGCTGCAAAAGTCCGAGGCAACGTATTTAACTAAACACATTAACCTAAAGTGGTATTTTTTTTTTTTTTAAGAAACCGCTGTTATTCTGATATTTAGTGTGTTTTTGAAGAGGGAGCTCGTGTACATGCTCAACCTTTTATCTTATTGGATATTTAAAAGTCAAGCTGCGCAGTTTTGCGCAGGGCTGAGGCTCGAGAACATTCTGCGCAGTGCGCGCGGAACAACTTCACTTTTGTGTTTACAACATGATGTTGTGAAGTGCGTTGCACTCAGACAGTGTCAATATCTGCACTCAAGTGCATCACTTACAGACTAGCTACATTTGCAAGATGGTAACATGTTTGTTTAAATCTGTATTTTAATCTTTTTCACATGACGTCACATGTCACATTTTGAATGAATCCCTCCTGGTGCTTTTCAGTCCTCGAAGATGTCTGATGCTTGGTAAGTTCGCTACCAAAATGCATTTACCTTGCTTGCAAGAATGTTTTTTATATTCGTCAAAACTCAATGTTAGATGCCTATTATATCCTGGGGCCTGTCCCTGCTGTTCTAATATAGGTTTACACGAACCTGAAACAAACTTCACTGAAAAAGCAGCCGTTCTATGTATCATTATGTATCTATGACATTCAAATTAACTAACGTGCTGATATTAATAATGCGGATGCACCCTACCATTCGGCATCAGTACTGACTTGAGTAGAACTTATCTTATGGTTAGTTCTGTTCTGTTTTAACTTGTTGTGACAGTGTGAATCAAGCAGACGGTAAAGTTAAACATCTCTGTCACTGAGTACTGTCTTTCTTCTTTGCAGCTCTGAGCCTGCAGGAGCAATCAAGGCCATCGACAAGCACTCAGTGCACCAAATCTGCTCAGGACAGGTGGTGCTGACTTTGGCCACTGCTGTCAAAGAGCTGGTGGAAAACAGCATTGATGCTGGAGCCACCAACGTTGGTAGGTACTCGTACACAGATGATTTTAAGAAATGGAACATGATAATGAGGTTTTGATAACCCAGTTATCACTAATGAGAGCTACAACTTTGAATGCTGACGTAGTAATGAGGTAACAAATTACAAGGTGACCATGTTTTATAGTCTACTACAAAAGGAGATACTGATTTATCTAATATGTGCAGAAATTCTAAAATGTTTCTTTTGCATGTTCTAGATGTGAGGCTGAAGGAGTGTGGCGTTGAACTTGTTGAAGTGTCAGATAATGGAAAAGGAGTAGAAGAGGCCAACTTTGAAGGACTGAGTAAGTGTCACATTTGTTTATATCTATCCTGTTAAGAAGTCTGCCTAATCTCTCTGGTTGAGTGAGACCTCTTCATCTGTCCTGCAGCACTGAAGCATCACACGTCAAAGCTGCGGGATTTCTCTGACCTCATCCATGTGGAGACATTTGGCTTCAGAGGTGAAGCCCTCAGCTCTTTATGTGCTCTGAGGTAAAACACTACCACAGCATTCATTTAGCAAGATTTAACTCATCACATCATCTTCTAAAATCCCCTCTGACCCCTTTGCTTCAGTGACCTGAGTGTGGTGACATGCCATGAGTCCAGCCAGGTGGGGACCAAGCTGGTGTTTGACACCAAAGGACACCTGGTGCAGCAGTCCCCTCATCCCCGGCAGCAGGGCACCACAGTCAGCCTGCAGCAGCTCTTCTACACCCTGCCTGTTCGACACAAGGAGTTCACACGCAATATTAAAAAGGTCAGCAAGTAAAAGCATTCATTGTTTCTGCATGTTTAGTATACTGTGTAACTACAAATCACATTTATTTTATGAAGCTCTTCATTATTTTCCAAAGCAAACTTTTTCCTATGTTGTTAGCAGCCATTGTTTTCCATTCATCCATTACACTTATTTGTGTGGTAATGACTGTACACTTACTTTGGATAAGTTATAGTTATGTTACCAAGAGTTGTTTAATATTTGAATTACAGAGAGGTGGCATTTCATTTAGGTGTATTATCATTTAATTGTGCAATATAAATACATTTCTTTGTGTAATTGTGCAATATTACCTCTTCCTATTGTATTTATTCGTCCTATTTTTTTATTTCTTGTTGTTTAAAGTGTCAAGACTTTAATATTTCTTGTTTGTATTGCTTGTTTTCTTTTATTATTATTTTATTGATGCTATTTTCTATTTTTGCAGCTGTAACATTGGAAATGTCCCTGTTTTGGGACTTATAAAGAAATATCTCATCTTATGGTATAATCCAGGTTTTCATTGTTCTGTATTTTCAGGAGTATGCCAAGATGATCCACGTCCTGCAGTCTTACTGTGTCATCTCTACCGGAGTGCGGATCACCTGCTCCAACCAGAACGGGCAGGGAAAGCGCAGCACCGTCCTCAGCACCAGCGGCAGCCAGAGCATGAGAGACAACATTGGGGCCATTTTTGGACCCAAACAGGTTGGAACACTTCTTCACTCTGCTGTTTAATTTCAATCTGCAGAAGCTGTAAGGCTGACCATATCACTGCTGTGGGATAAAACTCTCAGTTATCCAAGATGCTGGTTAACACCAGTTACATGATTTTCTTCTATCTGTAGGCAAATTGTTTATTTTATTTCTAATAGGCACTTAAGCAGAAAGCAAATAGGAAAATAATTTCCCATAACCTTAGAGGAACTCTCTCATTTCTAAGTTTAAGTTTATATGCACATAGTTTTGTCAAATTATATGATCTTTTTTCCTGTTCGATTCCAGCTACAGAGTCTTCTGCCTTTTCAACAAGTGTCTCCTGTAGAAAATGTTATGGAAGAATACGGACTCAAAGACGCAGATCTTCCAAAACAGCTATTTTCGTGAGTGACATCATTGCCTAGGAATTCTGTGAATGACTTCTCTGCAATCAAAGCATTTTTTTAAAATAGATATCTGTTTTGGTAGCATCACAGGGTTTTTGTCCCGAGGGGACCATGGTGTTGGGAGAAGTGCTACAGACAGGCAGTTCTTTTTCATCAACAACAGGCCATGTGATCCAGTTAAGGTAATTTAAGTTTATGTCTCTCTAGTTAGCATTTAGACACAGACTAAGAACATTACTGTGGCTCACTTGGGGCAAAACTTGTGATTATTGAACAAAATTGCAGAATTGTTTAACATCATTTTTAAAAAAAATACTTCTTCTTTTTTTACAGTATTATTGATTTTTTTTTTCTGGAAAATTAAATGTTATTATATTCAACTTTATACATACAACAATATAATTATATTATTACATGATATAATTAAAGTTTATCTTTATTATTCTGTTTTTTCAATCCTTGTAAGCCAAGATCATTATTTAATTAAAAATCTTTAAATTCTCATAATTTAAAGTTAATTAAATTAAATTAAATTAAAAGTTTTGAACAGATACAATTTTTTAGAAATAAAAATACTAAAGGTCTCACATGAAAAAATATTCCACATTATCCCAATTACTATTCATGTTATTATTATTTTTTTTCTTGATTTGCAGGTGACTAAACTTGTGAATGAAGTGTATCATATGTACAACAGACATCAGTACCCATTTGTTGCCTTGAACATAGCTGTTGCTTCAGGTAAGAACATTATTGAGAAGCTATTTGTTGAAACACACTGCAGACTTCTGTGCTAAATGACAGTTTTTTTCTGGTGTTATTTCAGAGTGTGTGGATGTGAACGTGACGCCAGACAAACGACAGATTTTCCTTCAGGAGGAGAAACTCTTGTTGGCTATTCTAAAGAGCTCTCTCATCAACATGTATGAAGCCGGAGTCAATAAGATCAGCCTTAACTACACACCTTTACCCAGCATCAGTAAGAACACACATTTAGCCCCAATATGAAAACATATTTTGATAATATTATAGCAAAGTAAAATCTTTGAGGGATATTACAATGCTTTTATTTTGCCCGTCCCTTGTTTCTAGAAGCAACATCTGCATCTGAAATCTGTCAGGTTGTCCCATCTAATGAGGACATGCCCGAACCTCAAGGGGACATGGAACAAAAGACACAGTGCCCAAAGTCATCCTTAAACCTGGCCGGCCTAAAAGCTGCTTTTTCCAGTCATCACAGCTCCAGTTTTGTGCACAAGTCTAGTCTGGCCAAAGCTGCTAAAAGTGGCCCAACGCAGAAGACAATGCAGTCTTTTTTTAAGGACACGGTCAAACCTCTTACCTGCAACCTAAATTCAATGTGTCCAGTGAAAACCACAAGAGACCTAGCTGAATGCTCCCCAGTGGGAAAGTCTGTGCTGGATGGATTCAGGTACGGGGCGATGTTATGCACTGATTTAGACTCTAAGAAAGAGAGCGCAGTGTCCAGTTGTGATGTCGCTGTGTCAACACCAGATGTTCAGGTTTCTGTCCTGGAGTCCACTGACGGAGTTAAAAACGAAACCTTGGGAGAAATGCTGGACAACAGCCACACTGCTCCTGAACAGCCAGAGGTAAAGACTGAGCCACCAACAGAGGAGGGGACTGTGAGCCCAGATGCTAAGAGAGCCAGGAAAGAGAAACCACATTTCCAAGAAGAACACAAACCCAACACTTCCTCAAAATCCTCTCTGGGGGTGGTGGATGCTCCAGTCTGCCTACAGAAGAGGACAGTGCCTCTCCAGTTCTCTTTACAAGAGCTAGCGGGGAAGGTGAAGAGGCTACAGGACCTGCAGAAACAGAGGGCAGGTGAGGATGTGCGCTATCGACGCTTCAGGGCCAAGATCAACCCCGGAGAAAACCAAAGCGCAGAGGACGAGCTCAGGAAAGAGATCAGGTGAGATTTTTCACCTGTGACCACTGAGGAACTCGCTAAAATCAGGTCCCATGTTGTAAAAGTCAGTTTTTAAGGAAGCCTTTCAATTAGCTGTCAATACTTTTGTGTGATTTCACAACTACAGCTGAAACAATAAGTCAACTAATTACTTAGCCAGAAAAATAATCTATCTAAAACTATATTCTTACAGATTAATCATTAAAGTAATTTTGATGCAAAAATGTCTAATGTGGAGATTTTTTGTTCTTTCTCCCAGTATTTTTAGGTTTGTCAAAACAAGACACAACAGAGACTAATTATTAATCAAGAAAATACTATATTATATATATAGTACTAACTAACTATACCAAATATAGGTAGAAGGGAGCATTTTCAGATTGTAGGTATGTACAATACTTATTAAATAAAGGTAAATTTGGGCAGGAATTTTTAGAAAAAATTATTTTTGAGAATTAAATTGTGTCAACATGTTCTAGTAGAAACACATTACAATTATTAACCTGAAATGAGCATAATATATGCTTTGAGACGTTTTTATTCGAACAGTACATAAAAATTAATACATTTCCCTTTATCCCTGCAGTAAAGACATGTTCAAAGAGATGGAGATCATCGGTCAGTTTAACCTGGGCTTCATAATCACCAAACTCAACTCGGACATCTTCATGGTGGACCAGCATGCCACGGATGAGAAATACAACTTTGAGATGCTGCAGCAGCACACCGCGCTCCAAGGACAGAAACTCATCGCGTACGAATCTGAATCACTTGGTTAACTTTGTGTTTTTTGTGAATTTACTTTCTCCTCACTGTTTTTTTTTTCTGTATTGCAGCCCGCAGAGGCTTCACCTTACTGCTGTCAGTGAAAATGTTCTCATAGAGAACATTGAGATTTTCAGAAAGAACGGCTTTGATTTTCTTGTGGATGAGGAAGGTAAGGAGGGTTTATCTTATCTTCAGATCAATATTATCTTGATGATTGCAAAAGCATAACTAACCTTTTTATTGTGGCTGCAGCTCAGGCAATGGAGAGGGTAAAGCTGGTGTCTCTGCCCACCAGTAAAAACTGGACGTTTGGCCCAGCGGACATTGAAGAGCTGATCTTCATGTTGAGTGACAGTCCAGGGGTCATGTGTCGACCGTCCCGCGTCAGACAGATGTTTGCCTCTCGAGCCTGTCGAAAATCTGTGAGTTCAAACAGATCATAAAGCAGAATCTTTTAAGTATCTTCAAATATTGAAACATAAAAAGTTTTAGGTTCAGATTACTAAGTAGCTGTGCACATATCTCAACAAAACTCTGAACAAGTGTGTGTTTTGTACTGAATAAATGATTGTATGGGAAATCAAATTACATAAATACAACAAACCTATAAAGTTTGTAATTGCAGTTTGTTGTAACCCCAAAACACTGATAGTCCCTTTTAGATATCTACAGTAAAAGCACTTTTTAAGTTAGTGTTATTACAGGGTAATTGAACATTACCTTTTTATGTCCTTCTTCAGGTAATGATTGGCACTGCCCTCAGTGTCAGTGAGATGAAGAAGCTTGTGGTTCACATGGGGGAGATCGAGCACCCCTGGAACTGTCCTCATGGTAGACCCACCATGAGACACCTCGCTAACCTGGACATCATTTCTCAAGACTGACCATTTCAAGGAGGGAACTGTCAGAAAGCGTATACTTGCTTAATATACCTGGAATGCATTTTCATTCCCTGATCACATGCATACATCCAAGAGTCCAAACCATTGCTTCTTCCTCTGTACGGTTAAACTAGTTATTGACTTGTTAGTTTGTGTTTCTGAACATCTGTTAAGATAGTATGTTCTGATTTTATTTGTATTTTTGATATTTTATCCCCCACTTAACAGGGTAAATAAAGATAATATTTCAATTTGGGTTCTCTGTATTGGTAATTTTGACATTTCAACCATTCACACATTACTTTTAG
>JAOWBC010000617.1:13403197-13424487 GCA_028566105.1 Hypoplectrus providencianus
GCAATATTCAGCATTGCTGAGGTCATTAGGTCAACATTATAGGATACATAGTATTGCTAAAGTGGTGTCTTTAATTAACTTAAGCTCTGTTGATCCAGGTTTCCTGTTTAGGCAGCCACAATGTGCAGTAGTGGCTGTGAAATACTTAATGAAGTGCTGGGAAATTTACCAGGCTCACTGCAAAGTCAATGCAGGTCCCACAGAGGACCAGACCATGACCTGCAGACACCTGCTGTGGATGTTCAAGGTGCAGCAGACTGTAACACCAACATTACCATGCACATAATACATTCTCATTATTTATTTCACCCACTTAATATAAGGAATGTGTGCAGTTTATCTCAATGTTTCCGCAATAAAACCAGAACACTGATTAATTATAAGTAATGGATGCATAAACATTACTTTCGGAACTTACCTGCATTCAGTAAATGTATTAATACATTGTGGTTAATTGTCACCTCTTCCAGGATCTCCATTTGCTTGACAACAACCTCACCACAGCTAAATTAATGCAGATCATCACTGCAGAGAGCCAGGACCCCAGCAACCCGTCCTCCTGTCTGGATCTAGAGGTCTCTTTGCAGTGTTAGCACCAGTGTAACAGAAATGGATTATTTCAATGGCAGCTGTGCATGCATTTGCCTACCCTTATGTCTTTTCTGCTCTGTATCACTTGTCATACCTCTCTTTCTGCTTCAGATTACATTCCTGGAGTTTTTTGAGGTCCTTCTGGGCTGTGTTGAGGTGAAGTGTCAGCAGGTTACTGAAGGCTTGAAGGAGAGTAGTGATGGTGAAGCCAGGAGGGATCTACCTGAGGTGGAAACAAAAGAGAATGTATGCCATCTACAGACTGCCCTACAGCCTCTTTGTACTCTCACCCAAACTTTTACTTTATTAAGCATACTGTGATTGAGTTGTTGGGATTACAAAAAAATGACAAATTAGTGAATTTTGCACAAGATAACAGACAAAAAAAAGTTCTTACTTTTTTTTTCTCCAGGTGGCAGCTCCAGTGAATCCCTCCATCCCTCCTGAAGCCTCTACACCCAAATCAGTTGAGGTTGGTTACATCGGGCAGTGTGGGATGCAAAATTGTCCAGTTTTTTTTTTTTTTATCAGTATTGCAAAGCTAATGCATTTATGTCTTACAATAGACCATCAAGAGAGCAGAATCCTCCCCTGCTCAATATGTGGACAGTCAACAAGATGTCAAGTCTAAAAGCTATCAGTCGGCAGGTTTGTTGTATTAATGTGCACATATATATATATACTGATAAATAGGATTAAGATAGGAACCCACTTTTACATTTTATTAAATCTATTGAATTTCTTCCAGCTTTTCTACCCAAGTTAGCTTTGTTGTTATTGATACTTATTGTTTGCTGTTGTTGTCCTTCATTCATCCTTTTATTTTTTTTTTCTCATCCATCCACCATATATACTTCATCCAACACTTGGTTTTAAACATGTATGCAGGGACACACTCAAGGCTAGTATAACCCCACTATATCATTTCTTAAGGAACTTTTTGGTAACTGGCCAATATTGTCCTTTTTTTGTTCTACCTATTAAAAAAGGGATGGGAAAACATTTGTATGAAGAGACATGATAATGTTGTCTAGAAAATAACCCTCAAACATCATTTTTTAAATTCTGGTGTTAATATACAAGCATATTTGGTTTTATATCTTTTATCATGGGTCATATTTTCTTAAGAGCACGCAGGAGAACAAAGAGGTGAAGGAAAGGATGCGGAAACCAGCCGAATGAAGACCAAAGACCGTGAGGTGGAGCACAGAAATCAGACCATCCATCAGTTCTTCAACCATTTCTACTTCCCGGCTTTTGAACATCATCAGATAGTGTCCGGAAACATGAAGGAGGAGCGGCTTCGACAGGTGGCTCAGCGGCGCATCGCTCTGGCCAAAGCTCAACAAAGGGCCAGGTAATACACGAGCTACTCCGAGGCTACTGGGACAAGCTACTCCCAGATAAGATGGTTTTTAAATCCGTGGTATAATGGACTGATTTATCACACATGGGATTTAACTTGGAACAACAGCAGTTATTTTGTTCCCACCAAATAATTTTTAGAGTAAAAATCTACTGTGGATTTTATGAGTTGTTGCTGCTCTGAAAATTAAAATGCACCAACCCAGCCACTAGATGGCACCTTAAAACTCTTCCTCGCTGTAGCTACCATTCCAGTGGGAGTTTTATTGGACACACTGTATCAACTGATGTCCGAATCATCCTCCTGCTGCTTTACTTGCATTATTATGTCATATACATGTGTAATTCTCTGTTATACTGTGTTGTGTTACAGGGAGAAGAGGCTTTAGAAGGCTGGTAATTGACTGGAAATGAGCACAGAAACCTGAAGAACTCTGGATGAAGCTCATCGTTTTGTACCTGAATTACTCTCACTATCAAAAAAAACCAAAACAACCCAAAGCACTCAAAAACATTAAAATATAACACAACTGAGTGTCCTGTTGTGTTTGATCTTGGATGTAAATGAAAAATAAAGCCATTTTCTTGCTATAGCAAGAGCTTTAATTAAGACAAAACCCATTTCAGTAATCTAAAAATCAAATTCTAAATTTCTTACATCTTTTTTTTCCAAAAAGTTACAAAAGCAGTCAATATATATATAGATTTCAAAATGGTATTAAAAAAAAAAAAAACTGTGCTGCACTTTAGAGGGGAGGGGTGAAGACCATGAGGTCACTTGGACAGCAAGACTGGCGTATCCGGTCCTTCGGGTCCGGGGTGAAGAGGAGCATGGGAGAGTCGGCTGCCTGGGGCTGAAAAATAGAAAATGAAAAATACAGTTAGAATATTTAGCAGCGATGGGGCTGAAATGAAGAGATTTCGGTCATAGTTACGGAATCAAGGTCAGTATTTTAAAGCAGAGTGAAAAAAGGGGAGAACATTGACCTGTGGCGACTGAAGAGCAAACCCTGAAGGCACCGCTGGATGTGCTGCTGCGACAGTGAGAGGTGAGGAAAGATGTGAAATGTGCAGTCAGTTAAAATAAACCAACAGTGTGGAATTCCATTACAACCAGGCATCACATCATTTTCTCCAAAAGATAAGAACTATGACTAATAAACCCAGGGATATATAAACTAAACACATGCACTTCCTATGGGCATCAGCCATACCTGTTTCTTGTGGAGTCAGCAGATCCTCTGATTGTCCTCTGGGACTCTCCATTTCGATATCCACTGCCATGGGGGACAGCGTCTCTACGGCAACAGTGTCCCGTGGTGACAGGCTGCATCTCTGTGAAGGCTGGAGGTAACGCTCAAAGTCCAACCCAGGAAGTTCCTGACATGGAGAGAATAACTTGTTTATTTTATTGCAAGTGAAGACTAGGGAAACCAATTACTGATACATTATATGAACTCAAAATAAGTTAATATTTTGAGATACCACAAATCATATTTTTAAGACAGTTTATCATCATTTTCAGAGATGCCAGGTCATTTCAAGATAATGTACTTTTTTTTTTTTTTTTTTTTTAAGAATGATACAGAGAACATTTTCCTTATCGCACTAGCAAAAATAAGTTTCCCAAAAAGCAGCTTGGTTCACAGCTTTAAAAAAAGTTATTTTTTTTAATAATAGATTAGATAGAATAGATAGATAATTATAATAGAGAAGGAGGACTAACAAAGCCTGAAAGTGTTTACCTCAACAACAGAGCTGTCTGGTGTGTGACACACGGACTCAGCAGCAGGAGGCTGACTGGGGGTCGCACAGGGTGACAGCATGAAACTCAGAGAGGATGAGGGCTCAGGGACCTGGGAGACTGGATGAGGTGTTTTGCACGGAGAGGGGGAGAGTCTTGGAGAGAGAGGGAGGTCAGCATCAACAGCTTCATCCAGCTCCTCCACGACAGAAATGGATGGCAGAGGATGCACAGTTGCTGGTGTGCTCAGTTCAGGAATTTCTTGCGTGGAGGCTGTGTGTGTCTGGCGTGCAGGGCTGCCCTCTGGCTTTGTGAGGTCTGAAAGCGCTTCTTTGACAGCTGAGAAACAAAGCGAGGTGTTTACAGCGTCCTTTCCTTTTTTAGAGGGCTGAGGAGTGCCGCGCTGAGGCTTTGGTGTTTGTGCTGGGGTTAGGCTCAGGGTAAGGTGGAGGTTGGCGGGGGTGTGGGCAGGCTGAGCAGGGGAGGGGGCTGCTTGGACCGGGGTCTGAGCCAGCGCCAGGGACCGGCGAGTGACTCTTCTCGGTGAGAGGTAGTTGGAGCAGGGAGAAGCCTGAGGCAGCACAGCAGCACTCAGGCGACTGGATCTCCTCACTGAACCTACGGACATGAAAACATGGCTGTTAGTCAGGCAGGGAAAAGCATGCAAAGACAAAGGAATGAAATAAAAGACAAGGATTTGGGCTCTTCTCACCTGATAGCCTGGCTGGGCTTTCTACCTGGAAAAAGCCTCCATCAAAGACCACTGTGTCAGCCGGTTGGGGCTCTGCTTCTGGTTTCTGAGAGTCCGGGCTGGGGTTCTCCTCAGCATCCTTTGCTGCTTTCTCTGCCTCAGCTGCCTGCTGTTTGGCTTTCATGGCTGCTTTCACAGCAGCCAGGCGAGACTTGGCACCAGCTTTACTTCCTGTTGGCTTGGCAGCTGCAGGTGGTTTCTGAAATGTCAGGCACCATGTCTTAACATCCATATCATGAAAACTTATGGCCACAGCCATAACAGACAAACCTATTTAAATGCTATAGATGCAGGATGTCCCTCACACAGTGATATACGCCTCATATACACAGTAAAGACTCTTCACCTTCACCACTTTCCTCTGTCGCGGTGGTGGCGGCTTGTGCTCCTCCACCCAGCCTCGGCTCTCTGCTTCTTTGAGAGCATCAAACTTCTTGTTGACGTCCTCCACCTGAAAGTACAAAACATGAATATCCTTCTACTGCTGTGTGAAACAGTGTGTTGGCCCTCTGTTATGAGACACTGACCTGGTAGTACACCATGTCCCAAAATCCCTGCAGGTCAGTGCAGGTGGTGATCTTCTCCCCTCGGCCCAGCTCACAGTCGTCCACCAGGCCGCTAAACTGCTTAAATCGCTCTTTCATCAACAGCCTCGCCTGGCCGATGGCTGTACGCATACGATCTCTCACTAAACAGTCGAAAGCGAGAGCGGAATTACAACCGTTCAGTTTTTTTTTTATTTTTTTATATATAAATCAAGAGCACCACCAATTACAGCTATACTCACTTTCTTCTGGGATGGACTCATCCTCCACTTTAGACTCCCAGCTGACACATAGAGCCACCAGTCTGTCCGTCTCATTGGTGATTTCAGATCTGAATATAATAAACAGAAAGAGAACTTAGGAACTTTAAATTAACTGCAAAATAATTATGAAATATGAACAGATTGTTTATATATTTAAAGGTATATTACCTGAAGTATGGTACGTCATGCTTTGATTCCAGCGGGCTGCCTGGAGCCGGTGATGCACATGGAGCAGAGCGGCGAGGGGATTTAGGAGGAGAGGGTTGGCTTGGCTCAGCCTCAGGCTCCACATTGAAAGCAGGGACGTCTGGAAGACTGAAGCTGGAGCTAGGTAGAAAGAGCGACAGCACGGCATTGATTTAAAAATGATTCAAATTTGGAGAGGCTCCAAAGAAATTCCAACAAAATATAATGTGCTTACAAACATCAAAATACTAAAGCTTTAAATGGTTTAAAGATTAAACAAAAACTACCAACAGACAACAGGGGTAACAGACTGACCTTGGTGTGAGGAAAGCGTCTGCTGAGCGAGGGGTGAGAGGCTCGAATTTAAAGGTTGATAATCCAGTGGGAGCTGAGAATTGGAAACCCTCTGGAGCAAAAGAAGGTAAGAATGATGGTTCTTGAACTTGATCCACAGCAGGGATGGGGTCAGCTGGAGCTTGGTCCACCAACATGTCCTCCTCCTCAGTGCAGGGGGCTGGGCTAGGGGGACATTGTTTTTCCTGGGGTTCCTGCATCTCAGGCTCCTTCTAAAGACAGAAACAGCAAAATTATGTATTGAAATGTTAAAGGTTACAAAATGGGCATTAACACACTCTGCAACACTAGTAGGCTGTTTTTTGTGTTTTGTCTTTAACAAAGTTTATTTATACGATTACCTATGCCCTACTCCATATATATATACATACATACATATTTACCAAGACTAGATACTGTATTTGATTTTGGATGGTGTGAAATTATAATTGCATGAACATTTTCTGTTTTCTTTAAAGTTTGCATTACAAATAATTGTTTTTTTCCCTTATTTTTTGCTCCAAAAATCCAATTATAGAAATATCTAACAAAAATGCTCACCTCAGGCGACTTGCACTCGACAGTGTAGTCTTCAGCTGCTGTGTATTAAAGGAGAGAGATTTATTTAAATGTTTCAAGTAAAACAGCTGTTCACATGGTAGAAGAAAAAAAAAAAAAGAAAAAAAGAAAAAAAAAACTGTCTTTATTTTCATTATTACTACCTTTGCCGTTCTTTTGTTGGTCAGCAAGGGGAACCACATGGTGGACAAATGCCCTGCTCCTTGTTGTTCTTACATCTAAAAGAGGAGTTTAAGACTATTTAAAGTGAGTTCATTGAACAATAGGTATGCATGTTTGCTCTGATGGTCACACTGATGTGCTTACCCTTTAAGCCAAATCATTATAATAATAATAATAATAATAATAATAATAACACCTAAAATGTGTTTTCAGTGTACCTGCAGGCTTGCCCTTAGGTTTGTCCTTCATCATGGGAGCCGCTGTCACAGGAGGCCTGTTGGCTGATCTGGTGGATGGCGCTCGTACAACAGGCTCCACTTTAGTCAGACGAAACAAGGACACGATTGAGATGCAAATGAGGAAACTTGATCAGGTGAAACCAACACGATTGCTGGTCTCAAGGTTCAGTTATGTGCAAGGATTTTTCTTGATATAACATACCAGCACAAACTTTGGTCTTGGAAACAGCTGGTGCAGGAGCAAGTTTGACGGGAGCGGCACGGCTTCTGGTTGATCTTTCTACAGCAGGTTGAGCTATAGGAGTGAGAGGTCAGATTTAGAATGCACCAGTTACAGAAAATATTATCAATAAATTAGTGAGCAATATTCAATTAATTTACCTTTTTTGCTCACAGTATTTGGATCCTGAATCTTGAGTGGCTGCAGAAGAGAAGAAATGTGTGTTGGCTTTTAGATTTACGGATGCTAATATATGAACATGTGGAAAATTATCTTAAAGAAAGTAGTACCTTCTGCACTTGAGACTGCTGTTTCATTGAACGAGTGACCCTGGTGCTCTGGGAGGGTGCTTTTGTCTGAATGACAAGGGAACATTACTTGTTGATCACTTGAATCTGTCATCATTTTTTTCAATTTCAAAGGAACAAATGAAAACACAGGAAGATAGTCACTTGTCTATGGCAAGTCCCCCCTCACCTCATAAGCTCTGGCTGAGGCAGCAGAGACCGCAGGCAGAGGGGCAATGACAAGACGGTCCTTTGGATGATACATCCCTGTCTTGAATACTCCTTTACGTTCCTTTTCTCTCTTTTCCTTCTCCTTCTCAAGAGCCTTACGCTCTTTCCAACGCTCAAGCTGCTTCAGTCTTTCTTCCGCAGCCGCCTCTGTGAAAACAATGGAAAGTTTTTGATGTAGGTGGCTCATTTCAAACATGTTATCAGGTTTATCTCATAGCTGTGATGGGAAATGAAGACTTACGTTTAGCAGACTTTGCCTTGTTCACTGTCTTCTCCTGAATGACTGACATGTTGGTCACTGCCATGGAAGCGTCCAAGCAGGACATTTCTAGCTCCTGCAGCTTCTCCAGCTGTCTGCGTGTGTTCACAGCACGCTGTCGGTTCTCCTTTTGAGACTGAGACCTCCTACGGGACATTTTTACCCTCAGCATTGACACGCTGGTGTCCCGCTGCCGCAAGTGAGCGAATCGAGAATCCATTTTTTTAAACTGTCAGGAAAAAAGAGAAAGAATAAGGTGAAACTATATTACAGGTACACTCCAGTTAATGGACAAAAGCTATACACCGTGTGAACAAAATCTTTAAAAAAATAATGACATTACATATATTTAAAAATTACAAGAACACAGAAAAATATTTCATGGCAAACTTTAAGACAACTGTGGTCAGCATTTTCATCTTAACAAGTATCTGAAGACGAGTGCATAGAATTACACAAGAAAATAAAGAAATTTATATTTAAAAAAAAGAACAATGAAAACCTTTGGGGATTTAAAAATGAAAATTACACTTCTTTACACGAAAAGCATTTATTCAGAGTTAAGGAAAGTTGTTGACAAACAACAACACTTTTGATAACTTATTTTAAATCAGTGACCATCAAACTAACTTGAAACTGCCCAGTGCAAAATCCTACCTAATCCTACACAGAGAAAATTACAGAAATTTAAGTGCATGTACAGCAAGAATCCTTGGGGGCCATAACTGACAATTATTGTTGTTTGACTGATTGATATAACAAATATGATTGAAATGATGTTTGACAATCATAATGTCACGTTTGTCTCTTAAACAAGCGAATTTAAATATTAAATCAGATGCTTCTGGCAACTACAGCAACCAAACCCGAAAGCAAAACAAGCAGGGCCAAAAGCAAAGTTGTATTATATCTGTAAATGATGGATCAAAACAATTTCCAAAACAATGTACACCGTTGCACAACAAACTCAAAGCAGTGCTCTGAAATCTAACATCAAGGTAGGTTTCACCGACTTGACAATTAACCTATCAAACTCACTTCCACTGTCGGTGTGTTAGCTAATGTTTATGACGGTAAATTGAATCAATAAATATACACAGAATAGTAGGACGGTAGACGAAAAAAACTAATTGTTGTCTTAAAAATAGGCTCACGTTAAATGGACTCGACTAGCCAATGTTAACATAACGTTAGCGAGTTAACGTTGAACTGACCTTCGTACTTACAATAAACTTACGATATTACATAGCGACGACAAAGCTTAACCGGAACTTTTTTTAATTCGTATAACAATTATCAATATTACCTTGCTCGTTTCCAAAAAAACGTATTAAAAACAAACTTCCTCTTCAGTCCGTCTTCAGCACAACAAACGGACTCAGCGGTCCAACCTGAAAAACACAATCATGGCGGTGAGTTTTTGAAATTCATGTACGGGGACGCTGATTGGCTGAAAGTCCATCTGAAACGGTGAGCGCTGATTGGAGCTTTTTCTTCTTCCTCAGACTGTGTTGTTACCATATCAACTGTAACCTTTTCTGCCACCCGGTGGTCCGGAATGGGAAGTGACACGTAACGTCCTGGCTTCTTACTTTTTTTAACCTACATATTACGATGTGAGGTATTGTAGATTAATTTCTGTAATTTTAACCATCAACATGCACAGTAATGTTTACTAAAAAGTTGTAAGTTGTTAATTTTATATTCTTCAACACTATCTATTTTCTTATTATAAATATTCTGGCGAAATTCTGAAATAAAAACACAATCCATTGAAAAAGCGTCCTACAAGTGAGACATAAAAAACTTGTGTATAAGTAAATATCTGCTTCATTAGTGTTTAATAATAATATGTCTTTCTTTATTCTAGTGATATGTGTGACACAGATTGAGATAAACATAAAACCATGTAAAATTGCATCTTAATTTATTTAAAGTTAGCGCAGTTGCTTACAAACCACAATACTTGACATGATGACATCTCATTTTTAATCACTGATCATCACAGAAACCTGGAGTTAACTGCCCATTGCATGTCAGTTTTTAAATTAATTTGAGACATTTAATGATGTGTTCATTAAAAAAAAAAAAAAACGTTTTGAAAGAAATTCAAACTAACAAGTATGTACAAAGAAAATGAAACAAATGAAAGAACATGTACAGTAAAAATCTGGATTTACACTTAATTACAAGAGAAAATTACAATTTTATAGGTTAAAAAAAAAAAAAAAAACTTGGTGAGAAACCTTTTAATTTTTTTTTTTATTTTACAATGCAATTATTGCATTACGCTGATGCTGTCATGATACTCTGCAACAGTGACAGTTTTTATTAGTGGTGTGGAATAGTCCCTCTGTCTGTCAGCTCCATCAGTCCAAGAAGAAAATGTTGTTGAACTGCGTCGCACAAAGCCTCTTAACCTCCTCTGCAGCAGAGAAAAGAAAAAAGGGCATTAAGGGTGAAGAAGAGATTAAGCATCAAGGCAGATTGTCTATTGTCGTGGCAAGACACAGATTTACTCGTGGCCAGGTGGCAGAAGCATACCGTTCACTTCAATCAGGTTGGCGTTTTTCTGATTCAGGATCACGTACAGTTCTCTCTGGTCTGACTTCTTGCCGACTACCCAGTAGTCTGTCATGGCCTTTACAATGATTTCTTCATCCTCATCCACCCTGGGAGGGAGAAAGAAGTATAAATTAGTCAGATAAATGCCACCATCATATTCAGCTCTTTGTAACATTACAATATCACATTTGTCTCGTAGTACAGTGTGTTTCAGGGGGCGACTGTTGTTCAGATTTACCTGCACAAACCCCAGATTCTATTAAAAAGTCATTATTTAATATTCCTTCTACTTTGTGCCAGAAATTATGCAAAACATACTAAACATTTGAATTTAACATAAAAAAAAACACACAATAACTTACAGAATTTATTGCACAAATAGCACTGTGGGTAAGCAGCACCGACACATCTGCACGAAATGAGGAACCGGTGATCGTCCTGGCATAAATACTCTGTCACAGTTTGTCTCATGGGAACTCTCACATGACTCGAGTCTCATGACTGCTTCAGAGAGCAAGTTAACAAAGTTACCAGGATTTATGGATCAAAGTGTAACAGCGACAATGTTATCAAGGGGGAAAGATTGGAGGTCTACACATTTTACTTCTTTGTTTTGAGAATTTCGACGCAGCGCATCTACTGTTTCGTATGGAAGCCCTGAGGGGCAGATCTGAAGAGTTTTCTCCCCTGTGTTCATGACCTGATGGGTGAAGGAAGGCTTTGCCAGGATATTCTATTTTTCCATTTTCCATAATTCCTTTGTAAAACAGATGAGAAAGAACTGATTCAACAGGTAATTTGTTTACGGTCGGGATAATTTCATCCTAAAGTGCATCACTACCCAATGTTTTTAAGAGGGACAAAAAAATGGTTTTGGCCAAAATTATAGTTTCAACAAAAAAGACTCCTGAGAAAAACCTTAGTCAGGATAATTTTGTCACAGATGAAAACGCCTGATCTTTTTTTTTTTTTCCTGGAAAGTATACATCTCCCCACCTGTTATTCAGATTAAATAAGGAACTGAAAGATTATCCTACCCAAAATGTTTCCCCCCTGTTCTTAAGTTACAAACAAAGAAGAGAAAAGTATGTAGGTGAGATGGATCAGAATATTTTTTCCTGCTGGCCAATGTAGACAATGCCAAAAATAATAATAATAATAATAATAATTAGCACTTCTCAAAGTATTCGATAAAGGTAAATATCACTAAACACAGCTACTGTTTTGTAAATTAATAATGAATGGAGCTCTCTGCTGTACCTGGCAAAGTCACAGTTGATGTCTCCCAGGATCTTCATGAGGTCGGGGTGGACCGAGGTGAGGCAAACACTGGCGGTCTTCCTCATGTGGATGGTGCTCTTCTCCGCCAGGTTCATGTGGTTGAAGTAGATGAACTTAAACTGGGGCTCCTTCTCCGGCCTAACGGGGCACAAATATGGAGAACAAGTACATTAAGATGATTAAAGCAAAACAATAACACAAGAACATTAACAAAGCATTCTTTAAATACACATAAATAATAAACAATACCGTAAGCCAAAACACTTTGGATGATAACGTCCAACAAAAGGAAAAATGTGCATTTTAATTAAGCCTACTCCATCGTCCTCCCACGTTAAGGTGAGCTGAGGATTCATTATTACAACCACAGCTTAGTGGACACTGATTTTATCTCTAAAAGAGAGTGTGTGTATTCAAACAGGCCCTACAAGTGATTTTATTTTTGCTGCCCGTAATTATTTACAGTCCCACCGGGCCAAATCAGGACACAGACCTGAATGCCAGCTGAGGAATTTGGGACGGCATAATTTATTCAGTGGATTCTTCACTAGGGTGATTAAAAAAGGAGCCCATCAAATTGCCCAGGCCATGGAGTTCGCGCTCGGATTACAGGCGAGGGCGTATCAGAAGCTAACTGCTGGGGTTAAAGGAGAGCGGGCCAGGATGCCAGCCTTTAAAGCTCCGCTGCTTGAGTTACCCCTAAGTAGAGTCCTGACGGTATCCAGGGGTATCAGAGTCTCCTCTGTCCCTGCCAGCAGGCTCAGTCAATACAAAGCATCACTGTAAACTGACGACATCATGGCTACTGTTAAACCCGCTCTCCATTAAGGTGATAAATGTTTTCATCAGATACTGACAGTTTACATGAAGTTATGAAGTTCCGGCTCCTGTGTTTCCATTAAAGTCAAAGTGAATTTTGAGCAAAATTGTGCGATTGGGGACTTTCATCCATCAACAGATTTAGAGCAATCAAACAAAGCTGCTGAAACGTACTTTGATCAGAAGATTGCAGTATAATGTATTGCTGTAGGCTTATTCGTCAGCAAACAGAAAAGACGTATATATTATGCAGGAGAGAAAGAACAACAGGAGGTTGGTAATCAGACAACTTTGGTCACCCACAAGAGAAAATGAAGAAAAGTCCTCAGGAATTTGATTCAAAACTATATATTAATATTCAGAAATATTTAAAAACACTTCACTCTTTTGAGTATTTTAAAAAGGTATCCATATTTAAACTTTTTTTCATGTGAATCCTCAAAAAGCAAATTGAAATTTGTTGATGGAAGAATGACCAGTGTGCACAGTATGTCACTGGAATCCTCCTGTAGTGCAATATTCAAGCCTACAAACCTTGTCTTGTGTTATTAGCGATGTAAATTATATTAGAATGACAGGTCAGGTCATACACTTGACCCGTTAGTTGTGACAAGAACAAGAACAATTCTTTTTCAGAGGGCTGTAAGTTGTGGATTCTCAACTGACCCTGATATCCTGCGGTTAACTGTGAACTGTTCACATATGTCGGACGCCAGCAGAGTGAGCTGAGGGCCCACCAGGCCGTCCAGCTGCTCACAGAAGTCCCTAGTCAGCTCCACAGAGGCTGGAAGAGAAGGGGGGAGGCATCAAAGTCATTCCCTAAAGGAGCAATGAATTGGCCTATATACAAAAAAAAAAACAAAACAAAAACAAAACAGTAAAATAATATAACTTTTTTTCTGAGAAATTAACCAGGAAAAGGGAAGTGAAAGCATCCTTTAAGCACAGAGCAGGAGGAGAGTGAAGGTGCACACTTACCGCTGATCATAAAACAAGCTGCAGCGCTCATCGCCTGGAAAACAGCACATCAGTGCAGGTTAAATGCAGAATCAAGGTCACACAGGTTACAAATGACATTAATTTGATGAGGAGCATTATTGGATGCACTTCATCACTTTAAAATTCAGCTGTATAATCCCAAAAATCCATATCATTTGATAGAGCAGTGGAATATAAATCAAGGATAATAAAAATAACATTCACAAAAATGAATAACATCGCCCCCAACACTGCACACTTTTTAATACATGAAAACCCTCCTGTGTGCGTCTGTTACAACAATCACGTAACAGCAGATCATACTGACTCTCCCCTACCTTATAAACAATCAGATGCAGCTCCTCATAGCCGTCCTCTGCACTGACAAATATTTTGGGAAATCTGAATTTGGCCTCTGGGTCTTTAAGATTGGTAGGTCCTGTCAAAAACCTGTAGAGGACAGAGGACAGTATTATAAACAAGACTAATAATCAAAAGACCCACTAAGACTCAGACTGTGCTTCTGGTTGCTGAGGCCACTGGGTGATTAAAATCCTGTTTATCCCATTTGGAGCATCGAGGCCCTCAAAACATTTCATGCAGATAGATGAGGATTTCTGCTGGAAAGGTGATGTTTTTGCTTGATGGTGGCACAAAAGGAAAGCTCATAGGGTGTCTGATCTTTTCTCAGGACTGGCTCAGTTTTATTGTTGTGGCTCCAGGTTCAGGAAAGTAAGACCAACGAGCATCTCCTAAACTATCAGATGGACTAGCATGATGCTTTGTGAGACAGGCGGTCTTCACTTTTTTCTAGTGTTAATATTTTGTTTTTCCAATACTTTGCTTTGTGATGCACATATAAGGAAGTTTGAATTAAAAAAAAGAAGACACAAACAATTCTATTCTTATCAAATCTATTTAAACAGTTAGAAGATTTAGCAAAGAAGAACTTTCTGCAGTTCTAAAAATGGAAAGTCATTCGGCCCTTGCTTCTTCATGACTGATCCAAAGATCAGACCACAAGCTGAAAAAGGGATTCTCTGTTGTGCTGGAAACACACTGGATTCCAAGGATGCCACTTAGTATTAAGTGGAACCATCAGGAGACGTGTCTGTGTTTGACGTGTGGGCTGCCTGCAATAATCAAACATTTAGATTTGACTTTTCAGGAGTTGTATCTGTTTGTCTTGCCTTTACCAAACAAACCTTCTGTACATTGTGGTGTGTTAGAGAAGTAAAGCGGCGCTTTAGGTCACCAGCACTCGGACATGCACGACTGCAGCAGCTCCACTTCCCCACCAGAAACCAGTTACTTTAAGCATCATGGGGATGCAAACACCCGAGCAAACTTTCTCTGGTTACATATGTACACAGGAACTGAATATAAAGTGGATTTTAACTCTGGAGCTGCAGTGATACTCTACCTCCTGCTCTCTTGCTTAGAGTGTTAGCCAAGGGAGTAACCTCCTTAAATAATTTGTTTGACTGCATGCAAAGCTCATTACTGTCAGTGGGTCGAAACCACATTATGGTGGCACACGGACACGCATGCATTTGTAAACTCTCATGAGCACAGCAACAGTTCCATGCGCAAATTAATTCCACTGGCTGCATAAACACAAACAAAACCCACCTCTTTGTCTTTACACTCTGCAGATATACCTTTTATCCACCGTTATTAGTACACAAATGCAGGTTCTAAATATGTGACAAACCTGCACAAAGCAGGCAACAGTTTGCCTTTCTGTTTGTTTGTTTCCTGTTTTGCATATTCAAACTAATATGGAACACTGTTTAAGTGCTGCAGAGACGGAGACGGACAGAATTTGTGGCTGAGATGACTAAGAGGAACAGAAGTCACCTTCAGAGGCGACGCTAGTCAGAGCATTGCACTGCAGAAGGGCCAGCATCTAGCATGTCCACCAGGTCTCATGTTTCAGTGACTGACTGGGAGCCGGAGCCCATAAATGCCTGTGACAACGCACAGCCGTTTGCCCCGTGGTGAGCGTCGAGTGTGACCTTGTTAGTAGGCGTTAGTGGGTTTTTGGTGCAGAGGGGAAGAGGACTATATCGATACAGATGGGATCAGGGACTTACCTCCCATAGTGCAACAGATTTCCCGCCACCTCCGGCCTCAGAGGAGAGTCCCTGCCAGCCAGCTAGAGAAATGAAGAAGGGTTGCTGTGAAAACATGTGGCATAACGGTGTGTCTGCAGCCTGTCTGGATCATTAATATTAGAAAAGACTGCATTATATTCTCATATCACGAAGAAGCAAAATATGGTAGCAAGAAAAATGCAGTGCAATGGTTTTCTCCAAGCAGGTGGACAGCACTGAGCTATTTTCATGCATTTGTTCCACTTTTTCTTTTGTTATATCAATGATTTAACCCCTAACCTTCCTTAAGCTATCCATTTCTATATCTGTGCTCCCCCTCACCTCTGGTTCAGAGTGTCTGGGGAACAGCGAGGTGGTTAGGTACTTGTACAGGATCCTCATGTCATCTTGTTCCAGTCCGCTCCTGCAGAAGCAACCACAAGAATGAAAATGACACCCTATTCGGTTAATTATTATCTGGTCCATTCATTTATATTTTATCATATTCGTTTTATGTATGTAGGCCTTTTATAGGTCTGTTTTATTTAAAAAAAACACACAATATTTTATATATATATATATATATATATATATATATATATTTTAAAATTAAATTGAACCTGCGTCCTTCACAACACAGCTTGCAGCTTGCAGACATACAAAGACATACAAAGGCAAAATGTGTGGCTGTGGACGGCATATTTTAGAGGTGTCCCTGAATTCTTAAGATCTTGATTTCAATCTGGAGTTGAATTTTGTTGTTTTTGCTTTTTTCTATAGATTAATACAATAAACAGCCCCAACCCCTAATAATTACACAGCTTTCCCCCTCTCTGTTTGTTTACTGACAGCGCTCCGGAATAATTTCATTAGGAATCATGTAATCCTCGGTGCATGCACACAGCGCCAGGTCACTGTCACTGCAATTACAGCCAAGTGACACGTCACATTAACCGCAAAGAGGATAACAGGTTGTGTTTAAAGGGACCTCTGTTTTCTCAGCGTGCCATGGTGTGTTTGTAGATGCCAGTGCTGTTTTTTTTAAACTGGTGCACAGCTGCAAATATGTGTACAGGAAGGCTGTGTAAGGTTGTGTCCTGCCTTGACACAATTAGAGACACAGGTGAACTTTTAAGGACACACAAGGTGTCTGTTGAGTTTATACCAGATAAGCTGGTCGTTGTAGAGGAAGGCTGTGTATTTGATGAGACTGAGGCTCTCCTCCACTCTGTTGACGAAGGACTGGATCTTCAGGTAGGTCATCTTATCCAGTGGGAAGAAGCTGATGCCCCCGAAAACGTCCAGCAAGTCGCAGGACTGCAAGTGGAGAGTCTGCAGATACTGGAGACGCACAGACACGCCCAGCATAAGAGGAGACAGCCCAGAGACATAGGAGACGGAGAGGAGAAAGGAGTTAGTTTACCCGCGTATAAAGTGCTTGCTTACAGTGCAATAACAGACAGAGGAATAAGAAACTTTGACTGATGCTCTGCAGAGACGCTTGCATCATCCTGACATTCAACCTCTGACACGCACACCGCAGCCTCTCTTTCTCTCCGTCTTTGGGTTACATGGCGCAGAGGGAAGCCTGTGTTAACTAAAGAAGGGTATTCCCTAATTAGAAATGAATTTTTTATGCTTTATGCCTGGAGCTGCATCGTTCTAGTGAGGTGATTTTAGCATGAAGTGAAGGTAACTCATTTGGACAGATAATTATCAAGAAATGAGGCGTGACTGCTAACAGCAGTTCTCCCTAGTGAGTATTAACAAAGAAACACTGTCCGGACATGATCTGTGGAGATAAGGCCTTCTGAAAACATTGACTTTACAGCTCCACTAACCAGAAATTAAAATGAACCATGCTGTCAAAGCAGGCCAATCAACGCTTGGCATGAAAAAAAACAACAACAAAACGATATGAATTGGACAAAAAAAAGGGGGAAAAAAAATCACACATCCACTTTGAAATAAGGGTTGAAAGGGGGAATGTAAAAAAGCTTCTTACCCTGTAGAAGAACTTTTCAAGCTTCTGAATGAGCAGCTCCACTCCGCCAGTTTCCATTGCTCTGCCGAACGTACCATTGAAGAGCTACAGCAAAAGATAATGATAACTGCATTTAAGTCCATGTAATGTACAATCCGAGATTTGTTTGCAAACATATTGTACAGGGTACAAAGGAATTGCTGAAAACCTGTAAAAACACTTTAAACTATATTTGACTGAATTTTGGATTTGGACCATTAAACAGTCTAAAACCATCTTAAACATTAACATTTCTTTGTAAGAAACATGGCTCAATGACACACACATCGTTGATACATTAACATGAATTGTTTGCGGTTATAGCAACAAGACATCACAATGTCTGAAGGAATAACCTACATAAGCACTCATTCTGCAGCCTTTTATGAACTTAAAAGTAAACTTTTAAAGGGTTGCGAGGACCTCTGTTCATAACGTTTCTGTGCCAACAGCAGCCTGACATAAAACCAGGCATGCAAAAGTGTATAATTATCAGGTCTCTGCACTGCAGAAAACACAAATAAAAACACAAGATTTATTCTCCGTAGTTGGGCAGGAACATTTTGAGAGAGGAGAGACAGTGTGACAGCAGAGAGTCACCGGAGAAGTTAGACATCTGATACACTTTTCAGAGCCTTAAGTGGACATGCCCCAAGCAATTCAGAGCAGGGATACTGCCTTTTTTTTAGTTTTTTTTTTTTGCTTAGGGTTACACATGATACTTTTCTGATTCATATTTTGCTGGTTTATAAAAATCTTTCTGGGGTGTAAAAGACTCAGATATCACAGATATATTTTTGTTATACCCAGACTTAAAAAAAAAAAAAGATCTTTGCCCTCTGCTACACTGTTTTGGCTGGGCATCAGTAGTCTTGAATGCAATGCATCCTGGTCCATGTGGGCACAGCAGCCATGGCATCACAAGCATTATTATTATTGCCTCAATAACTAACAACACATTAACACTGACTGGACTACCCAATAGATCATAGTTGGAAAAAACCATACTGAAACTCACCTTGTACATACTGTAGCACTGCTTTACTACTGCTCCATAAACAGTGTCCTACAGAGACAAGCATATGTAAGTCAAACTTTTAACTGTTTATACATAATTTAAGAAAACAATTGCTGCTAGCGAGACTCTTTCAGACTTACAAGTATTTCCTCTTCCTGATATTCTACTGTGGGAGGTTTGCCATCTTTGTTTGGCTTCTCAACCATTGGATTTCGCACCACCTTAGGAGTCAAATTGTTTTAAAACAGATTAGCTACATCACATTTGAACCGGGTTACCAATGTCAAGACAAACAGACTAAGTCAAGTCCCTAATGTGAATGAAAGTTTTTAAAATACCATGACTATCCAGAAATTTTCTTCTGGCTCAAAGAAGAACTGCCGGTTCTTCTGTGTGTGCAGGGATTTAGCTGGTTTTGTTGGACAGAACGTCCTGAGAGACAGAAGACACAGATGTAAAAAAGAAAGGAGACACACCCAAACAAGATGATCAGCCACTTTGTGCGACAACAAACATCAGATATGTATCCGTTTATATGTTGAATTATTGCAACATTTCCTTATTCTGTTTAACTTCATCGAGGTTACACTTTCTTTGTGTTTTTTTAACACCACTCTTCAAACTGAATTGTAAAATTCATGTTAGATACTCGTTTTATGCTGCTGTTTTAATTACAGTCCTGAACTCTTTACCTGGTGAACTGGACAATTGCCTCACAAAGGCCCACATTTCGGATTTTCTCATTCTTCTCCACGTCACTTGGATGGTAAAACAGGATCTTCTTCTCTTCCTATAAAACACAACAACCACAAATTACAAACGACACAACTGTTAAATCAAAATGTCCTGTAAAAAAATCTGTAAAACCTAATACACTCAAACAACCTCACCTCTCCCTCCCGTGGTCCAAATGTTGGGTTGTAAATGAAAAAATTGAGCAGAGATGGCGTGTACTGTTTTTCTTGCATTCCTGAGGCCATTCTGGGACTGTAAATGACACAAAGAGAAAGCTGGAAAAAAAACCCACATAGAAGCTGAAAAATCTCTAAATATAGATGTCAGCCTTGCATGTTTGTAATCACGTGTGTTTTACCTAATCATCAGCATTAGTGTAACTTGTGTCTGGATTTCCTTTGCTCCAAAGACAGTTTGGCTAGCATGCCGTGTGCCTGCAGAATGAAGACAAATACACCACTTACATTAGTTATTAGATTTAACATTTTTGAAGTATGAAGCACAGAAAGTTTATACACATGGGATGCAGTGATCTGATGTGCCAGATTAGATCATTCATTTGTTCCAACATCGACCATGTAAGCCTCAAGTCACTCAAAAATAATCCTGTTAGTTCCGTGCAGAGAACGTTAAATATTTTAAAACACTGGTGTCAGATTGATAATGGGTGCAGACAAAACCACTGAACTGACATAAATGAATTGGTGTGTTTAGATTAATGACATGGTGCAAAATATACATAAAAAAAAGGTCTCATTCATTCCAGCTCAAAAATGTAATATATCGGCTTCCATATGATGTTCTCTGCCAATTTTGCATAGCATAACACTAATGATCCATCGATTCTCACTTTTTCTCTATTCAAGAAGATTTTACTGTAATGTTTGAAGCTTTAATATAAATGAATGTGGACAATTTTTTTCAGAGAAAAAAAAACTATGAATCAGCATCACAAGCTGACCTGAAAAGTGGTCATAAATCCGAAAAAAAAGACGCTAAACATAACTTTAATGGTTGCGAGTTACTAATGTAGGGCTGTCGGTGCATTAGACTGCATATTTTGCTAGATGTGGAAAATAAAATAGATATTGGAGATACATTTTGCAGTAAAATGCACCAAGCTTATTACTCTAAAAAGGGATATATCTGCATTATTTGAATGCTTTGCTGTCCCAAAGACTTACCGCAGTCTCGGGTAGCTTAGTTACAACAACCACACTTTATCAAGATGTTTAATATAACGTTAAAACCTGAACTTGCAGGTAAAGTAGACGTATTTTTTGAGGCAAGATTCTTTGCTATTTATTTTGCGTTTTCTCTACCACTGTACACTTTCTAATTACTGTTAATTTAGCAACGTATTTTCTGTGGTTAAACCGGTGAAGTCTGCAAGCTGAGTTAAAACCCTTTACACAATCGATGTTTTTGTAAACTCTGACCTAAACATTAAATA
This sequence comes from Hypoplectrus providencianus, assembly GCA_028566105.1. Classification (NCBI taxonomy): domain Eukaryota; kingdom Metazoa; phylum Chordata; class Actinopteri; order Perciformes; family Serranidae; genus Hypoplectrus; species Hypoplectrus providencianus. The sequence goes on from JAOWBC010000617.1 coordinate 13,423,921, forward strand.
TGCGGAATGACTGCAGGCTCTGTGAGTTAACGAGACACACTATTTAACATGAAATGCTACCAAGTCAGCAAAACAGTCGGTATGCGGTCAGATTTAGCAGCTAACATTAGCTAGCCGGCTAGCTTCCTGTGCTAGCAGCAGAGTTGTGTTGCAGGCGGAGGAAACTCTGAATGAACCGTGACAGTAAGAAAACACAAAGACGACGGCAGCACTCACCTTACAGAGCATAAACCCAACGCGTCCAGGTGCTTGCTGGTCAAGGCTGGGAAAATAAAAATAAAAAAATGAGGATATGAGCTCAATGAAAGAAGAAGCCTCATTATACTTTACATTCTGAACTTCCTGCTTTTGACAGCGCGGTGTCACATGTCCAACTGCTCGGGTGAAATCGATTTTAACCAAATAATGATTCCTAGTCCATCAAGAGAATTGATTCTTCCTTCCTTTACACTTTACACTTTACCTTAAAATACTAGATTTATAATTGTTTTGTCTTATTATTATTATTATTATTATTATTATTATTATTATTATTATTATTATTATTATTATTATTATTATTATTAT
>JAOWBC010000617.1:13425199-13439991 GCA_028566105.1 Hypoplectrus providencianus
TATTATTATTATTATTATTATTATTATTATTATTATTATTATTATTATTATTATTATTATTATTATTATATTGTTTTCATTCATTTCAGTTTTGGTCTTAGTTTTATGACAATAATAATTTATTATTTCAAATTGTCCTTTTAGTTTCATATTCATATTTACTTTCACATCTGTTCCCATTATATTTCAATTTTTCCTTTGTTAACAACCAATATACTAAAATGATGGCTACTATTTTAAAACCTCTCAATTACAAACACTTAGATCACCTTTGAAATGTACCCTATAATAAACATTGTCACCAGCATTAGCCTGTACCCATGGTTACAGTGGTAGAGTATAACTAAAAACATTTACTCAAGTAATGTACTTCAATACAATTTTGATGTTCTTGTATTTCCATTTTATATAATTTATTCATATTCATATTTGATTTATATTTAGAATAAATATAGCAATCTGAGTGGGGACATTCTGCATAATGTGTACCAGTACTATAAATCGATTGCATGCTGGTACTTTTGTACTTTTACTTTTACTGCAACAATTTAGTTTTGAATGCAGGACTTTACTTGCTATGGATATTTACACAGTTTAATGTCAGTACTTTCACTTAAATAAGAGATACTTTTTCTATCAATGCTTGTTTGATTCTGAACATATGTTGTGGTTTCACTGAAATTATGATTTTATGTTTTTATCTAGGGAGTACAAATATTGCATGATAAATTCTGAATGGAAATAAAGTATACAACATTTTTAGAGGAAATTCTTCAATGTCAGATTTAGACATGCAACACTGTCACAAAATATCACAATGTTTTTTTGCTCTGCTCTCATTCATATGGAGTCAGCTATCAATTGCACCCTATTCACACCTCATTGTTGCTTATACATGGCAATAATATCAGGAGTAAATCTAAAAGCATTTGTTCCCCCATGTTTTCACACTTTAAGAAGTCATAAGCACAAAGAGGTGATCTTTGTTTCCATGTTTATTCATCTCAATCACTGACAGAAGTGGGGTGTGCAGACAAAAGAAGCATTGACAAACACAGCGGAAAGACACATGAAAAAGTCTGTTGTCTTTAAATAGACAAAGGGTCATTTAAAAACAATGAGCGCACACATAGTTTAGTAGAAAACAAGATAAATCACTGGGAATGGGAGTTGGGATCAGAAGACTCCAGAGTGAGGAGAAGACTTGGAGCTCAGGACTCAGGACAGGACCATGGTCTGGAACTCTGCAGGAATAAAATCATGGTGAAATGGCCATGAATCATCTCCAAAATTAATCACGGAATGTGACTGGTAACATTTGTTGGATCGTCCAAATCCTTTTTTTATATATTATGTAAGACAGCTGAGCTCAGATATTGCTGGTAAAACTGGGACGAGCATCTGGAGGTCAGGACTTCTGGCCCCGATGCAGATGGTTCCTAAAACCATCAGAGCCAACATGCTCATCAAAGTTCCTCAAGATAATGATATCTTTTCAAGCAATCTCTCTTTCAGCAGGCAAACACTAAACAAACATATTAGGTTTTTACCCTGAGATAAGATGGATTTCTTTCATGCTTCTATCAACTTTGCAGCTTCTTTAATGCATCTGATCCTGAAGATTAAACCAGCTCAGGAACACAATGCTCTCACGGATATATATGTATCCATACCGAACAGAGAGAGCAAAGCTAATGCAAAAAAAAATCTGCTTATGCCTGTCATTCTTTTAGTCAGACATCTAAATTTACTCAAGTACTGTGTTGAAGTACAGTTTTGAGGTAATTGTCCTTTTTATATGAATAAATCCTTTAACTTCAAGACATCAACATTGTCATTTCTTCATGTTTTCTTCTCATAACATTATGTTATTACATTTTATTAAGGATGTTTTTAACTAAATTTTGAGCTTCAGTAATATCTTACACATTGCACCTTTAACAAAAGAATGGCTTTCCAGTGAAAGAAGCAATCCCTTGAGTTAACCATCATAGTCCAAAACTAGGTATAATGATATCCGAAGATAAAAGTGGAATTGAAATAGAAATAAACACTTTAAAGTTGAGTAAAAGTTTATGCTTTATAAAAACCTGCATGCTTTTCATTATCACAGCAGAAACATCACAACTTTCTAGAAGCACAAAATTCAAATTTTCAAACTTTTCCACAATGCATTATTCTTTTCATTCAGCTAAAAGTGCTCTAAATTGCATAATCATAGGCTTTTCCTATGTTTGGCTCCACCTACTGAGACTGAGTCCAACTAATTAAATAATTTCTGCCTAGATCAAGACTTTAAGGTGTAATCTGAGAAATCAGATACCGACCCTCTACTCCAATTCTGCCATCACTGTCATCATCAGCTGCTGAGATGAAGGTCTTGGTTTCTGCCTCGCTCAGTGTCCGCGCTCCGGGGACAAAATGCTGCAGGAAGAACCTACGCACACACACATGCACACACACACACAAAGAGTATATTTCCTGTAATTATTTGAGCCAACTATTAAAAAACACACAACTGCACCAATTCCTAAATTGCATGGCTCGAGTCGACCCTCAGGGTGAATTATATAACACAAATGTAATAATAACACTTTGCCCATAGTGGATTACAAGGAGGCGGATTAATGCTGTTATTCCAATAATATCACTGTAAATCTATCTTTCTGCCACACACACAAATAACATACTCACGAAAAATAATTCTATCTGAAAATGAAGCAGCTTTATGATGCATCTGAATCACAGCAGCATGCAGGTAAAATAATCTCTCATTAAGGTTTTTTACAAAGAAATTTACAATATTAAGTGATCTTTTTTCACACACTTGAGCTCCGACTCCTCTATGAAGCCGCTGTTGTCCTCATCAAGGATCCGGAAGACATCTCTGATTTCCTGGGGCGACTTGGAGGACAGGCCGCACAGCTGGAAGAACTTTTTGTAGCAGAAGGACTCTGGAGCTGGAAACACAAATATTACAAAAACAAAACAAAAACAAAAAAAACTTGAAGCAAAACTAGGGTTCGCACTGACACATGAGGTTCAGCATGTTGGGAGCTGATGTGGAGATTAAAGCAGCAGGTGGCTGCTGTCCAGGTGGGAGATTTCCACACCAGTTTTTTTTTTATTTCTTTCTTTAAATCCAGTGAACAACATCCACCTCTGCTAAAACAGACAAGATGATTGAAAACCTTTTTTTTAAATTTACTTAAAGCCTTATTTGAATTTAGTGGAGAGGATACTGTAGAAAATTGAGAACAATGCAGCCGCAGAGAAGATTATGTTTTGAAGATCCGAGAGTGACTGAATGCAACACAGATTATGTTTAGGCCCACTGGATTATTCAGGATTATTGTGCATTTTTAGCATAATTAGGTGTGAATTAAGTTCCTTTAGTTTGGATCACAGATGAATTCTGCTTAATTTGCACTGAGGCGATTAATGAGTTGTTTCAAATATTTGTATGTGTGTGTGTGTGTGTGTGTGTGTGTGTGTGTGTGTGTAGGGTTGCTACCTTGACAGTCCTTGACAGCATTTTCAATGGCCTCAGCCGAAAGAATGGAGGTGAGTGACATGCTGGTCCTGTAGGCTCAAAGAGAAGCTCTGAGTTATTCACACACACACACAAACACACACACACAGAAAAACGCTTTCATAAACAAACATCTTCTTCACTTATTCCAGCCTTTGTGATTTTGTGTCCTGATGGATTAACTTTTTTTGTATTTGTCGTTGTATCTAGGTTAACATCATAATCCCATCAAAACTCCAGTTGTGATTGTTTGACAAATAGTCAAAAGTTGTCAGAAAAAAAAATCTGTAAAATCTCATTGTACATGGATTTTGGCATATTCAAAAAGCTATTCTGTGATTGCTATATATTCCATTTAATAAAGTCATAATAAATGTGTTATGATCTCTGTCTAATATACCAGGCTGCTTAGGTTGATTTCCCCTGGCTGCCTCTTAATTACTGAGACTATTTGCTGCCCTGGAACTGCTTAATTGGATTGGCTGGGCCCTGCAAGATAATTGCCATTTAGGGACTGTACATAAATTATTGGGGTGGGAAGGGAGGGAGGAGCTAATATTTTATTTAGAGGGAAAAAAATAGACATTGTTATTTATAGAGGCATCATGATTTTCCAAATCTACAAATCCATTAGACTTTTAATTGAACTTTTTAGGTCAACATTCAAATCAATTTTACAACTATTTTTAGCAACTAAAGCTGTGCCACTGAGTCTTAATCTAAAGATCAACATGTCAGTGGTTTTACGTCCGGACAACGAATTACAATGATCGAATTACACACTAAGCTTTAGATTTCGCCAATTGGTATTGATTTGAATTCGGATTAAGAAATGAAATCATGACACCCCTAGTTATAAATATTTAGCTCATTATCCTAAAAATTGTAAATATTTTTCCCTGTAATTTAATCATCTAAAAAATGTAGCATCGGAAAAGAAATATTCTCTTCTGCTGTCTAAACGAATACAGAATTAAAATAGCCTAAATAATAATAACACTTGCTACTGCTATAATGATTTTTATCACAGTCCCTTAGAGCCTGAGGATATTAAATAGGAGGAGTAGGTGTACATAGGAGTACATATTTAATAAGCTCAAACAAATATTGACGTTGAAAATCCTTCTCAAAATAAAATAATGATAAAAAAAAAAAAAAGTTAAATTTGACCTGTTAGTCGATAGTTTTGAGGATTTTGTAGCAAAACAGGACCAACCTGCATCTATTAGTCAACTAACAAAGAAGTTCAGACGAGGCTAAGTGTTTCTAAAAATCTACATAAAAACAAAATAAAAGCTATAGGCTATGTTTCGCCGCAGAGCTCCGTGGAGCAGCCAGGTAGGTAGCACACCTGGCCAACACCTGTGCTTCCCCCGGGGCAGCTGTGGGACTCACCGCTGTTGGCTCGGCTTCCTATCCGTCCAGGTCCAAAGCAGCAGCAGCAACAGCAGCAGCAGACAGAGATAAGGCTTTGTGGTGCCCGCTGACAGCTGTCTCACTCTTAAATACGCCCGGGTGGCTGCACCGAAGGACGCTTGAGTTTCCAACCTGTCTGCGGATCAAATGTTCCCGCAGCTAGCCGCCTGCTTCTCGTGTTGCTGACCTGCTCACCTGGCCAATTAACCTCCGCAGTGTATATCCGCTGCTGCCACGCTGTCATAAAACTCTTCTTTGGTCCAATCAACCCCCTGTGTTACATCTCTCTCCTCCCCTCCCTCCATTCTCTCTCTGCAGGTGCACGTGTTCAAGCTTACAGACATGATAAATTAAACCCCGTACCCTTTTTTCCTCTCTCTTTTGGTTTTTATAAACAATCTCCTAAATTCAGATGACCCACAGTAGCAGGTCAAAGGTCATCTTATAACTCTTGCATTATGTATGAATGGACTCCAGACCTCACTGTCATGCTAGTTATATTGTCTTAACAGCTTTAAGAGATTTTGGTAATAATTTTACACTATCTAAAGAATGTAAGTCATAATCAAGTGCAATTTTCACTTCGGTAATTACAGTTAATACTTTAAAAAAAAAAAAAAAAAGAAACTGCTGTTTATTTATTTTTTCTATTATTCAATATTTTTATTGCGTTACATAGGATGTATTTGAGTTATTTTATTTTTTTTAGTTCCATTATATAAAAGTAGTTCCAACATGAAACTTCTCATTGGACAGACATATTGCTGTTTATTTATCTTATGTATTTTTCTTATACTACTACTAGATTAATAAATAAAGCAACTGCTAACAGGGAGAATATGTATATGTTTTGGGCTGAAATGTCCCTTTAAAATGAATTAGAATAACTGAAAAAGGTCGTTTTGCCCATTGAAATTCAGACTATTTCAGACTGAAATCATTCAATTTGTGTATTACCTGACCTGTGTTAAGGTTGGGGCTGAATTTGTTGTAGGTTTTTTTGTCTTCAGATATCGTTATGTCACCATGACAACTGTCCACTACAAAATGATGAGTTTGTAGCATAGGGGAAGTCTTTCAGAGCATTGACACAGCAGCCTCTGTGTGAATCCAGTCAGCAGTAATGGCATTAACAGAGAGGGCAGGGACGCTGTCTTTGTAACGAGAACCAGGGGAATAAATCTCATTATTCTTAAAAGTATCATATGCAGCGACGCTCTGACTTTGACAGCATGTTCTCAAAGAAAAAAATGAACCCATGAACCTGTGAACTTTTGGGTGGATTATTCACAATCATGCAGAATGTCTCGCCTCCTTTCCTGAAATACTCTGAGTCATGATGTGTTTTGTAGTTGTTATCACATTTTTTTATAGTCTTGTGTGGGTAGTTTATTTGTCTATCTGCAGCTGTTTACGTTATTTGGACTTGTTTTTTACATTGTGGTATTCTTTCTGCATCTCTTTGTCATTGTTCTGTATCTCTTTGCTGTTGTTTTGCGTCTCTTTCTGGTTGTTTTGTGTCTCTTGGTTGTCATCATGTGTTTTCTCTTTCCTCGTCATTGAGTGTCACTTTGTGCCTCCTTGTTGTCATGTTGCGTCTCTTTGCTTGTTTCTTTTTCTGCCCCTTGTAGTTTGATGTTTGTCTCTTTGTCTGTCTCTCCCTGGCTGGTACATGTCTCTTTGTGTCAGACTTTCACATGAAGGCACATCCTCCAAAGTACTCCAGGTTTGCAGTTCAAACCCTTCAGGTATCTTAAACCAGATCACAGGCGCCACCCTGTGGCCGTTCCCCTTCAATGCAGCACCGTGTTGCCCGGGTCATGACATGTGGGGAGAATTAAAATCCACATGCTGTATGAGATGAGATCTGGATTATGTAGGGCAGGAGGCCTTAGTTCGCGTGCGGGTTTGTTTGTGCATAAAAGACTAGATTAAGAGGTAAAACCTTGTTCATCTAGTATTTAGTATTACATCAGCAAAGCTGGTCAAGACCTCCAACATATAGTATGAAAGGTTAAGGTGAGTATATGTGACTTTTAAAAGTCAAAATAACACATTCTTTCTTTTACAGATAAAAATAGTATTAATATGTACAAGAAACAATGTAGTGTGATGATAATATTTTATTATCATTTATATCCTGTATACAGCCCCTTTGTTCTTGTTTTAATTGTATATAGTGTATATAGCCATTTTATTTGTATTTTTTGCTTGTTTTTTATGAATAGTGTATATAGGTTTTTTTTTGGTTACTTTATGGTAGTTTTATTTTTTTAAGTATTGTTTTTATTTATTCCCTTGTTCTTTTTTTCGTTCTTTTTTGAATCTGAATACTTTGATTTGATTCAAAACCATATTGAAGACCAGGGTCAGGCTTATTGAAAAAGAACCTTTATTGTTGGCTCATCGTCTGTCCGTTTCCCATAAAAGTACATCATCACTGATCTCACAGTAAGCAAAACTCACATAGTAAAACGAGGACAGAGGTGTGAGAGAGAGAGAGAAAGACACAAGCAACCACGCTAATACACTTAGTCAGGTACATTCATCGTGGGCAGCAAAGGGGAGAACAGAGAGAGGGGGTGCAGTTAGTTTACAGTCAGGGGTTCAGAGGTCAATTGTATAAAAGTGTTGTGGAGAGTTTAGTAGAGAGAGAGTGAGAGGGAAGAGGAGAAAAGAGAGAAGGCATATGTCTTGGCTCAAGTTGTTCCTTTAGTGAAGTTAGATGTTGGTCGGTTTCTTCATTTATGCCTTGACCATGGCAGCGAACTCTGCAAGGGGGAGAGAAAGCAGAGGTGTTCTTTCAGCTTCTTTGCAGGACTTTGCATGTATTTAAAGCTTTTATATCTGGTTGTTTTTTTTTCAGATACAGTTCCTTTTGTTGACTTACCATCGCCTCCGATCATGCCATCACCGTCAGAGTCACCGGCCTTCAGGAAGGCCTTGGTCTCAGCATCGGTCAGAGCTCTGGCAGAGCTGGAGAAGTTCTGCAGGAACAGTCTGGAGAGGAAATCAGGCAAATATTGAGTGAGTTTAATATAATATGAGGAAGCCCAGGAGAGAGCCAGCATTGAGTTACTCATCATTCTGAGTTTAAAGAAATATGATCTCTGCTTAGAGAAGCTTGAGGTGTGGTCTAAGAGATGCTGCTTACTTCAGCTCCTCCTCCTCAATGAAGCCACTCTTGTCCTGGTCAATGACAGCGAAGGCCTTCTTGACGTCATCAGCACTCTTGCCACTCAGACCGACCTTAGCAAAGAACTCCTTGTGCTTGAAAGAGTCGGGGGCTGTGAGGAGCAGAGAAGAGTCAGTGTCAGACTCAGTAAATCAGCCCCACAGAGTTTGAAGTGCGTTTTGCAGCAGAATTGATCCTTGTTAAGGTAGTTGCTTTACATTCTCTGTTCTAGTTTAACATTTTAAATGAAATTACCGATTTGAGGTATTTTCCCTCAAATTTCAATACTGACTACACAGTAGAATACATCTTGCAATCAGATAATGCTGTTTGATTTATATTTCTAACTCTGACATCATGTTTTGTGCTCTCTTGTCTAGTGTTGGTTTATTCATTGTTGATTAAATCGTTTTTTTTATTTCTCTTTACAAAGAAACTTTTTTAATACTAAGACCAGTGCCTGAATTAGACCAAGATATACTTTAATTTAAGTTGAGTAACACAAGCTCTGCAGGGGTCCTGGATATACTATATTTACATGCATTATTTGATTTGCATTTGAGGTACTTGGTACATTTTTCTTTTTTTCCCCTGTTATTTTATACTTCTACTGCACTGCATTATGAGGCAAATATTTAACTTTTACCTTCACTTCATTAAGCTGACAAGTTTAGTTACTTTTAAGGTCAAGAATTAACATAAAACAATATCAGTTTAAAATGTTTAGATAGTTTTTGGTATTAATTAAACTGCATTATAGTGTATTTAGTAGTTTAAATGAGCCCTACCTTAAGAAAACAGAAATAGTGCTACATAAATGCACAATTAACATTAATCCAATAAGATATCTGGAACATACAAAACAATCTGAGTGAGGCCACTCTGGTATCTTTGTGCTGAAGTAAGTTTTGAATGCAAGACTTTTTAGTTGTATTACTTTGCAGTTTATTATTAGTACTTTGACTTAATTAAGGGATCTAAATACTTTCACTCATGGCTTGCCCCCTAAAGTCGACTTTTTGATCTAAGAAGTTGTCATAATTGCCAATCTCAGAGCTTAATCTTCACAGTGGAAGATATGGTGATAAAATTAAAGACTATTCAATTTGAGCAAACAGAAAATGGCTTTAAGGTTACATTCTGTATGCTTGCTGCACCTTTGCTGCAGCTCTTAGACGTTTAAAGAGACAATCCTGCAGAGTTAAATGCATTAAGGTTGCAGCCTCTATCTAGCTGTAAGTACAGGCTAGTGGTGAGTCCTGCACTCTGCAGCTTCAAATGAGTAAGACCTAGTAAAGTGCATGATAAGTGCATGTAAAAGTTTTGTCTGCTGCCCTGAGCTCTAATCCTTCCTGCTGTGTGGTTTCCATGGTGAGGTTTACCTGAGCAAGCAGCGAGGGCTGCAGTGATGTCAGCGTCGTTCAGGATTCCTGCGAATGCCATTTTTTAACTAAAGGAAGAGAGCAGAGGAAAAGTCGTCAGTGCATCAGTTGCAAGTCAAGCAAGTAGTAAAGACTTTCACTTTGAGTCTAAACATTCCCTCTCTGCACTTAAGAATACAGCATTACAAGCTACGGAGCTACATGTAATCTTCAATATGCCATGCAATATATTTTTCAGCTCCTCTCTGTGAGTATTCCTTTCTGGCAGCCCCAAATGATCAGAAAAGGTAGTCCAATTTTCCCAAAACCAAGCCCTCCAAGGTAAAATATCCTTTGCAGCTGGGGTTGGTTGGCAAATAGCTTTTTTTCCCATTTGGTTCCTTAGTTAGTCCAGAGCCAAATTCTGAGCTGGCCCTTTCCTCGATTTGTATCCCGTTGCATGAAGTTGAAGCCCTGAGAGCCTGTTTTATTCAGGCAGTTTAAAGGCCTGCAGCTCCTCAGTGAAACTCACCTTAGGGGTTATCTCTAAGGCTAGAGTGGATTCGCTGTGCTGATGAATCTGCTCACTGCAGTAAAACCCTCAGCCTCTCTCGCAGGCTTATATACCTACCCTGGGCCGAAATATGATGCATAGGCTATGTAATAGACACTGTGTGCAAAGCAGTCAAAGCTGTCGGTCGAAAAATGTGTCCAGTAGACAGAGCTGTTCTATTTATATGCACATAAATGAAGATGCTTAAATGGTAGGCCAAGTGTAGGCCTATGCAAAAGTGCTTGATATTGCATAGGGCTAATAATATACGCTGCTGATTTGGGTGAAACATACTCTGTGCCCATGTCGTTTTGATCTGTTGAACTGTGCAGAGCAGTGCAGAGTGAAGAATCAACTAAACTTTTATATCATGTATTACAAATTAGCAGGCAGAAGTTGCTGCAGCTGCTTGTTCTCTGGTTTAGATTTGATTTTTTTTTTTTTATGTAGTCATACATTTAATAAATCATGTTAGAGTCTTAAACTTTCCAATATGATTTTTTTTAAAAGTCATCTTTATTATGTGGTTTTTAAAGTCTGTTAAACACTTTTTGTGTAACAAACATTCATTTCCATGTTCCATGGCCAAATGAGCCTTCAACTATGTACTGACAATGTTCCTTAATAAATAAATAATGTGTAAAATATAAAGTGGAATTTTATGTATTTATTTATTTCTGCTTATGGCAAAGCACAAGTTATCACTATTAGTCAACTGACGAAAAATAAAAAAATAATCACCAACTATTTGGATAACCTATAAAATCTTTAAGAAATCCTTCATTCAAAAAGGACACATTCAAAACTCTCAAAAATAAAGATTTTCTACTTTTCTCTCTTTCATATCATAATACAGTGAATTTTTTTGCAGGGCGGACTGACTGAACAAAACATTTAAAGACTCCTGAGAATCTGGGGGCAAATATTTCTGCTATTTTTTAATTCTCAATATGTGTCTCTGGAAAATGAGACCTTGTGTCCCAATGAGATGTATAAAATTAGGTTAAATAAAAAATGAAATAAAATGAAATTATGATAGACCAAATGCTTACCTAATTAATCTAGAAGATAAGTTATAGATGAATCATAATGAAAGTATCAGTTGTTTGCAGCACTAATAATCACCTCTGATGATATATCACCTACACGTGTCTCTTAACTGAGCAGTTCCATTGCTGACATTCCCGTGTCAGACATGTCTGGTCGTTATGATTGATTAATGCAGGTGAACAAGCAAAAAAAAAAAAAAAAGAAAAATACTAAATCACATCACATTTTAAAGACTTATGTTTTTATATGTAAATATGCATCTTTTCTTGCGTTTGGCTCAATATAATGAAGCATTTCATACACACAATCTGCAGAAAGTGGCCTTGAATAGCTACATTTACTGCTAAGTGTTAAATATACTTTTTATATAGTTTTTGTCACAGGGGTGTAAAAAGAGGGCCAATGATTTGATTTGATCAGGATTCATTCAAATGTTCTAATTAACTTCCAGATACTATATTATCTCCTAACATGCACCATGAGGACCATCAGCCAGGTTTTATTTTTGGACCCTCTTACACCCATTCAGCCCATTTCTCCTTATGGCGATGAAACTATTTGTGAAGCTATATTAGGAAACCCCCCCAAAAAACTGATATCATCGGTATCTTCATCATCTCAACACTTCAGTGTTAAGCCACGGTGCGGTTGCGTAATGACAGTGGGTACGCACGCTGTACCAGACAATGAAATTAAATGAGGCGCTCTGCCTGAGGGTCTTTCCATGCCCATATTTGCTCTAAAGACGGGTACAGGCTGTTATGTGCTTATTATACATCAGGTGGCAGTGTTGAGATGAGCCTGTGATATGATGATGTCGAGTGCATATTGAAAAGTCAGCAGATTTTAATTATCAGTGAAGTTACAGTATATTTAAACACCCAGTGCATGTAATATAATGCATTCTCAGTTTGACTCCACATGAACTGATCTCTTTAAATATATTGTTGGATTCGTCACATCAGTGGCTGCAGGTCTGCAACGTCTCCATAGCCTGAACTATAACTTAAGGTATATATATTTTTATCCACCTTAAAGCTTCTTAAAAGCTCAATAAAACTTATGGTTGGCCTTTACCATCTGCTGTGGTCAAGTGAGGTCTCTCACCTCATACGACTGGGCCACAGATACTGAGACTATTCCTGCCCTTCTTCTATATCAGGTTTAAATTACAAATAACTCACAGCGGGGATGAAGCAAGCTCATGAACATCTGCAACTCGAGACAGCAAACGGCGATCACCCATCATGTCAAGACCCTTATATTTAAAATGTATATTTGCAATGTAGAAAAAAGGTAGTCAACCACAAAGGAACTTAGATTTTAATACCACACTAAGGACGTATTAACTATGTGGTAACACTTTAGATTACAGCCCAGAAAAAAACAGCATCAAACTCCTGAGTTAAAGTGTCATCTTTTGTACTAATGGTGTGCCTGTGCAGTACCAAGCTTTAAGTGGACACCTATTCTATTATTACAGTCGGTAGTTCCCCCGTTGTTGAGTTAATTATTGTGTAAATACAGGGTATGCCAGCTGTAATCTAAAACACTGTTAGTTCCCCTCATGTTAAATTTAGTTACAGTGTAATTACAGCGTATGCAAGCTTCAGAACGGCCTGCTTACCCTGTAGTTACCCTAGAGCTCAGGAGTGACCAAACTACGGCCCGTGGGGCAACCATGGCCCGCCATAATTTTTTAATTGGCTCTTGTCAAAATCTAAAATATAATGGTTTATGTCCCACACTTAAAATTTGTGCTGAACCGTTTCAGTTTGCAGTATGATCAGTTCAAGTTTCTGTATTTGCTGTTGGATCATCTCATTCATTAAATGTATATGTTTATTAAATGTTAGTTATTTTAAAGAGGATTACAGAAAAAATAGTGGCCTCATTTTTATGAAACTTGTTGTAGGGGTGTAAAATGGTCAAGAAACAATATAATAATTGCTCTGAAATGGATCTGGGTCTGTAATGTTGTGAAATCCTGAAGGCCCAAGCCTTGGTGGATCTGACTTCTGCAGTGCTCTTCTCAGACAGTGCAATACGATTGGATTTTGCTGTTTTGTTTCTTTTTGTAAAACACGGCCCCACCCAGATTGTTATATATTTTCTAAATATATTATTCAATCATTTGTTATAATTAATTTATGTAAGCAGTGTTTTAAACGATTGGTCTAATTTTAACTACCTATATACTGTTTTGAGGTTTAAATAAAAAAAAAAAAAAGATAATTCTAACTATAGATTTATCAAGATTTTCATGTTAAATCTTGACCTGTTAGCTTAATTTAGTGGAGTAAAGTGTATGAAGAAGAAGTATGAAGTTAAATTGAGATAAGAAAACTCAATCAAAGTAGACTAAACTAAAAAATATACCGTAGTTCTGGTCTTAATTTATTTGGTTACATTTGACCACTGTCTACATATGAGTAATACCATACTGGTACACCAAAGGGTAAGACAATAACTGAAGTTTAACAATGGACACTGAGAGGCCTGAAGTGTTCCCAGCTTGGTTTCTGCTCCACCTGACAGCAGGAGTTGTTTCTCCTCATGCTGCTGCAGGAATAGAAGTGACCTACATTTTCTGCCATCTGAGATAAAAGTTGCAAAGAAAATGTGCCTCACTGACAGAAGTCGTGTAAATGCTGGCTCCGAAACTCTTTCCTGATCCAGATTTTCTCTGCTGTGTCACTGAAAACGCTCCTTGGGCCAGCCCGCTGAAGCTCTGCCAGACAGCAGGGAACAGGACTCAAAAGTAGCAGAGACAGTTCACGATAGGCAAAGCTGTTTACCTGAAGCAGGGTACATGAGGAAGCAGTCAAAGGTTTCCAAATCTAAAATAAAAGTAAAAATAAAACTAAGCACATAAGTCCCAGAACAGATCCTTATTATGTTGCAATGAAGTCTGAAACTTTTCATGTTGCAATGCGACAAGATTTTTGGCAAAATTGTTATATATTATTATGAAATAAATGTTGAAACAATAACTTATATTTGTATAATCTGAAACTTTTTTGAGGTGAATTACTCGGCCTTGTCTCCTATATCCTGTATTATTACGTTGGTCCCTGATACTACTTAGTTTTCAGTCTAAAAGATATATAATGCCGTATCCATGCACCATAGCTAAGCTGCTAAATGGTTATTCTTAGCTTAGGCTACAGTTAGCTCGTTGTCTGCCCCTGCTTAACATAGCCCTTGGTTAGTAAAAAGAAATTGTAAGTTAAAGACCTTTGCTTTGCTTCACTGATTTTTGGCTAAAATCAGCAATGTTTGTCCTACATTAGTAACATAATACACATGTAAGTGAGTAATTTGGTAAGCTAGCCCAATAAGCTTTATCCACTCAGATACCATTTTTCTCTCGATAATGTTAGCAAGCAAGCAAGCTAATGACAAAACTGGAAAAATGTGTCTCGTTTGACAACAAAAGTAAACAAGTTTTGAATTGTTTTCTCATGTAACTTCTGTTGCTCAAACGGTCAATTCTGTTGTTAAGTTTGGATCTTGTTGAGTGTTGTTGACTGTTGGTGATGTGCGGGAACTGATTTGGGTTTTCCCGCCAAAACCATCCTGAGTATTTAAATAGAAGTCTGTCCACGGGCTGTTATAGGGGTCATGGCACCTCTAGTTACAATATATTACTATTTAGGAATTTAGTGTTACATTTTATGAAAGTAATGTAAAATAAAAACCACA
>JAOWBC010000617.1:13475781-13491254 GCA_028566105.1 Hypoplectrus providencianus
TGTAATATGACTTAATGATAAAAATCCAATCATATTTGGAATATTTACAACAATAAGTGGTGCCATTCTACATAACATGCAGGACTTTCACTTGTAATGGAGTAATCTGCAGTGTGCTATTAATACTTTTCCTTAATAAGTAAGGGATCTGAATACTTTTCCACTGAAAATTACATTACTTTTTACTTTTTTGATTTTCAGTGAATTAAATTGTTGAAGCTAGTAACAAACAAAGGAAAAGTATAAAACATTTAAATGTGTCAAAATCAATCACTAAAATGAATTCAAAAAATAAAATCACAAACCGAGTACTTGGACATCTGTGGAGTAGATATCTATGATTGGAGGCTCAGATTTGGTCACACTGACTCCGACTTTCAGCCGCAGTGTGTAGTTCCCAGATTCAGGGTAATGATAGCGGACCACCGGCTCAGTCCCCTGGATCACCTCTCTGTGGCAAAAGAAACATTAAAATGTATAGAAAAGCTCCCCAAGCCTTCGTTTATCTGTTAAATATGAAAAGTCCTTGTACCCGTTCCCTAAGTCCCACGTATAGGTGAACTGAGCCGTGCTGAAATTCTTTTGGGGATCAAAGAGTTCAAACATGGTCTCAGTGGGAACATCTGAAGCCAGTTCTCCTGTGTCCCTCACGTAGGTGGCATTTCCTTCCATTTGATAGAAAACCAACTTCCCAGCAATGTTTTCTGGTAAAAGAAGAAAGAAGGGAAACTCTTAATTGCTATAAAAAAAAGAAATAAAAAATAAAAATAAAAAAGCAGAACTTCTGGCTGACATACCCAAATCTGTCAAAGGGTCTTTGCTCTCTGCCACACCCAAGAGAAGGAGCATCAGGATACATGCAAAGCTGTTTCTGCAAGCAAACATCCAACAGCTGTAAAAGGGGATCAAGACTGTTGAATCATTTGAATGAAATATATGTTAAACTTACCTGTCCATGTCTGCTGGGCCTCTCAAAGGAGGACCTCAAGAAGAAATAGAGGTAATCCTGTATGCAGAGTGGTTGGGCATCGGAGGAGACTGCCTATGTGGTTCAGAACATGCAGATAAGAGCTGTAGAGGCTTGAAATTGTCACCATGCGTTTCAATCATGTGGTTCTGGGACAACAATCAGCTTTTGAGTAGGAGGCTCTGGTCTGGGTCACATTCCTGACAGTGAGGGGGATCTTTCTGACATGTGGTTAAAGTTTTATTTACACAAAAAAAGAAAACCAGGGACAGAAATAACACCTATATAGAACACCTATATTTACAAGGATGGTGGAGGTAAAACAATGTCCACATGGTGGTGCTAACAACTCAGGAATTACCCAAACAGCAGGTTAGTCAAAAACTGACTCTTCCTACCTTAAACTAAGATCAAGTATAAATAATTCAAAAACATTTCATTTCTGCTGGGCTGGAATTTAGATTGATTATTAAAGTCGACCCAATGTTGCCCTGCATATACATCTAATTGTTTATATCATGACAATCGAAACAAACTCATAATTAAAAAAAAATAGTGGGGAGTTTCATCTGCTTTGCTAAGATAAAACACATTATATAAAAAGCAACTGCCCTGGGGCCCAGTTTGTTATGATGTATGGTCTAATTGGTTTCTGAAATCAGCTGAAGTGACAATGGTCTTGCATTGTTCTTGAGGCTTTAGAGAGTCAGCCACCAAGCTAATATGCTATCTAAACTGATGCTAACCTCATGATCCATCCACATTAAGCATCACATTAACCATCTGAACTGCTCCATCCACAAGGAGCAGTTCAGATGGTTAAATGGGGTTGTATGAGGTAATTATTCATAGTCAGAGTATAAAGCCGACACTGGTGGATGTGGGTGGGGTGGTGGTGGGTGACAGGGCAGCTGAGAGAAGCTTGCCATACATGCAAAAAAGTTCTGCCTGCTGATGTACAAATTTAAGCCACTTGTGCCCTTTTTTCTCCCAATGCCCCTCTGACAGTCCCTCCAGAGTGTGGCACTGAGTTTTATTTACATTAGCTGAAACTGCACTTAGAACCTGTGACATTACCTCACCTCATGATCTGCTCTGTTAAAAAATAACCTGCAAGAAAACTGTCTGGCAGCAAAAGCTCCAGATAGATTGAGGAGATTTTTGCTGCCAAAATAAATAAATAACTGTACAATTATGTCACCGAATGTTAATTTGAAAATATCAAAACAGACACATTATGTAAATACAACAAAACCATCCCTAGTTAATAGGAGGGGGCAGGAGTACAACTTGTTCCACAACAGGAAAGACAATAAAGACAGCACAAATCCGGGAGTCTATATTTGTGTAAAATATATACATAAGATTTAAATGTACAAATAGGGGTATGAATAATGAGATGTTTGCAATAATGCAAAAGCAGGCTGGTGATAATACACTAACAGCTGTTAAACTGTTTGGGGTGCTACGCCTCCATCGGGCTGTGGACTCACATCAACCGACATCTCAACCTATGTTACTTAAATTAAAATATGAATACCACATGACAGAATGACTTAACTTCAAGTAAAACTTCTGAATTCAAAACGTATTTCAGTAAAGTACAAAAATCATCAGCATCAAAATGAACTTTAAGCATCAAATGTGAAGTGAAAGCTCTAAATTAGATGCATTTATGTAAGCAGCATTTTACGGTTGTCTGGTTAGGGAGGATTTAACTACTTACTTACAAAATTATATTAAGTACAGTGTGTAAATGTACTTAGTTGCAATCAATTGCTGCTGAATAAACAGTCCAACTTCCACAACCGGGTAGACTTCATTGCTGTATAAACATTTGTATTACAGCACCCTCCTAAGGCCAACTGGAGCACTTACATTAGCAACAGAAGTGCCAAAATGAGTCATACCTTACAATTTTATTTTATCTTTATATCATACATGCCTAGACACTTTATCCCATAGTTTTATATTAAATCGCACACGAGAACTTGAGTTTGTATTGCATCTATCGTGACGTCACGGCGCCCTCCCTCGCGCTCCTCCGCCTCCCGGTTTCACCAGCCAGCCCCTAAACGCACGAGGAAGTCTCTCGGCGTCCCAGTCAGTCAGTCAGTCCGTCAGTGGGTCCACCGCCGGCTGCTGAGCGTCTCTCTGCCCACATGCACGGAGTGAGGGTGCAGAAAAGGAACCGGACCGGTCGTGGGATTTATTATTAACACCTGGATTACGAAACACCATTTGTTTTTTTTTTCCTTATTTGTTTGTTACTTTGTATTTTTGGGGCTTGAGAAACAACCTGCCATCATGTCTCGGGCTCCAGATGATGTGAGCAAGCTTACTGAAAGTACATACAAGGTAAGTTATCACAAATACAGGCATAATAATCGATTACTGAGAGATGTTATCCCTCTTTTGTGGTGCTTTTTGTAGTTAAGTTGTGATTCAGGTTTGTTGCATTCAACCCTGGCCATAAAAGACAATAAATAACGAAATAAAAATACTATAAAATTGTTAGACAGCTGAAATCTTTGTGCTTTTATTTTGTAGGGGCAGCTTTCTTTCCATTTACCACCTGTTGTATAGAAGACATTCTTTTGCCTTTACACTGTAAAATTTATCTGATTGAGCAGCTGAGAGTTTCTGTTGTTGCTTATTGGGGAAATGGCATAACACAGACAATACCAAATAAGAAGGTAAAACACACAGGAAACTGATGTGAAGACAGGTGGAGTGATTTTAAAAAAAACTGTAATAAAAAACTAACTCAGAAGGCTGCTTTCTTAAATTTAAAATGAATCTTTTGAATTATTATTCATTATTTTACAAGATTTGCATAGTGTTTTACATTGTCAACCAATTCTAGAATTTAAGTGTGGGCAAAATAAATAAATTAAAAGCTAAATACACATCATATACAGTATTAAGTTGCCATTGCTAACCATTTAATTAAAGAATAAATCTAAATAAGGCTAGCTAGCACCATTTCTAGATCACTCCAGTTTTTTGTCATTGCATATTATTAAAAAACAAAAAGTTACACATCAGCACACATTAGACATAATAAGCCACATAAGCCAGTATTGGCCCAAATCAACATGCCTTTAATAGGCAAGACATGTCCGTTAATATTAGGCAAGCCATGTATGGGTCAAGTTTTAATTTATCCAGTTTTTAAAGTCCGACATCGAGAAAAAGTGAGTGAGACAGAAGTGTAATAACTTCTCTAGCTTGTCAGTGGTGTGTTTTGATCAATAGTCATTTGATCAGGGGATTATTCTTGATTAGCCGGTTTAGATTAATCTAATCACACTGCAGCCCCTCACATGTGACAAGCAGGTAAGTGGAGGTTATTTTATGTTTTGGGGCAGACATAAAATTGGAATTTTAATGTAGAATTAGTGTTAAATACCGATATATATATTAGAAGATTAGCTGAATTTACCATACAGAGTGTGTGAGTGTTGTATATCTTTGTGTGTGTGTGTGTGTTGAGAAAGAGTGAGAGAGTCATGGCTGTAGTTAACATGCGCCACAGTTTCAGCTGGGAGGGAGGGAGAGAGAGAAAAGAAAAACAAGGAACTTGTTTCCTTTATTTCTCTCCTCCTCTGCTCTGTTCTTTTCTTCACGTAAAGTCATACCTGCCCCTTCATTGTTCCGCTAAGGGCGTGCCAGGGGAATAGAGACAGGGAGGTGAACAGCACTTGATTGTTGAGGCATTTCAATAGACAGAGAGAGGGAGAGAGGGAAGGTGGGGCTGGGGGTGAGAGGGGAGTGTGATGAGGTCCGTTGCCACAAATAGCTACAACTTTGTGTGGGACTTCGCTCTTTTGAGGGAGTTGTAAAGCATACGTGAGGGGTCAAGTTAAAGATTGAAAGTTTTATTGTTCTCACATGCTGGTATTTATAGAGCAGCAGCGCAAACACTTGCACTTGTTTTTATGTATTGCTCTTCCCCACCCACTCCAACAAAAATAGCCTCATGAGTTTGATCTTTCTCTGCTGGTTTTTATTATTAGTTAAGGAAATTTGGAGATGTTTGTGACTAAGTGAGAGAAAATAACTTATGAAACTGTGTGAAAGTGTATCATTAGATCTGGAATGAAGGAGTTGAGCTTGTTGCTTTTCTGCACAATCTTTAATGTCTGCTCTCTGTCCCAGAATGTGATGGAGCAGTTCAACCCAGGCCTGAGGAACCTGGTCAACCTCGGGAAGAGCTACGAGAAATCAGTCACAGGTAAACAATAAAGTTTCACCAGAACAAGTTGTGATCCAGCAAGTTTCCCCACCAATTACTGCCTCTCTCTTCCCATGCAGCGATGACTATTGCTGGGAGGACCTATTTTGATGCAGTCTCAAAGGTTGGAGAGAACGCTATTGTGTCTCCAGTCTCCAGAGAGCTTGGTGAGTTTCATCGAGTTTCGAGTCCAGGTTCAATCCACCTACTGTCTGTGAGATCTCAAGTTCCAGTGTTTCTGTGGTTAGGCCAGAGCTGAAAGAAGATAATGATTCATCACTGTTATTTCTGATTAAATGTACTTAAAGGATATAATCTGTTCTGGCTGAATGCGTCACCGGTTTACAGAAGCTGATAACACTTGATATTACCAATCAAGCTAATCAGAGAATTGGTAATGTTATGTTTCTGAAGCCATGGATACAGTGAAACCCAATCTCATGAATTTTTTTTTTGACTTGACTTGCCTTAACAAAGGGACTTGACTTGTTTAAGACAAGATGACTTTGAACTTGCTTGTGACTAGATAACTGCAGTAACTTGTCTGCATGTTAGCTTAGCATAACACTAAATATCTGCTCTGACTGTCATTTCCAGCCTCAATGTTTAGCCTGAACATGTCAGAGGCTTGATTGGGGAACCAAGTAATTGTGAATCTGTACCTCCTTTTGGGGATAGTGAGAGATGCGTTAAGTTAGAAAGACCTGTCGAGACAGGATCAATGTGAATCAGCAGAGCTGGAAAGATGGAATATATGTACAGATATTATTTGTGAGACCAACACTGGGTCATAAGAAAGGGAATGGACCATATACTCAGATATTTCCTCTCACTTGAGTCTGACAGCAATCGAGTCATGCTCAGCAAAAAACAGAACTATGGCGATGTAGAGTTTCCAATTTTATGTTTTGAATGTGCTTAAGCATGTTGCTTATTGTACTTGTACTGTTTGCTTATGCAGGATTGCTATGTTAATCACAGCAAAGTGTCTTGTGACATTTTTTTGTCACTTTTGAAGAAATAGTATGAAAAAGGGCTCAAGCCTGGAGAGAGAAAAGCCTTGAAAAGCAACATGATCCACCTCCCATCCCCACTACTGCTCCCTAATTAGCAAGTTATATCTAATTTGTTTATTCTCCACAAGAGTGGTTCCAATCTTCTGATCTATCTCTTGGCAAGAAATCGTGTATTAAGTGTATTTCCCAATAAGCCAGTCTGATTCATTAAAGTCATGATGAGATGATGAAAGTGAGTCTTTCACTTATCACCCATGTTCCACCCCGAAATCCTGTCGAATAATGAGGTCTGGACACAAACCAGCATCTTGTTCCTGTGTAAATTCATCATGGTGACATTTTGCCTGCATGCATCCCAAATGTGAGCCAATTATGCAAACATCTGGAAATATCATTGATTGAACCCGTGTGGCACAGTAGCAGCAGATATTCATTACTGTCTGCTCTCTAACTCTCGCTCTGATTGAAGTGCTTCCTGTGAGCCTGCCATCAGGCTGTACAGGTTGTTTTTCATCCATCCCGTGGCTCATCTCCAATTATTCTATTAGTGCTAAAATTTGGAGCTGACCTAGTTTGTCCAAGGGTTGTAATTAGGCGCTATTACGATTCATCAAGTTGTTTTTGTATTCTGCTGCGTCACTCTTTAATAAAAGGGTTAACAAGTTGGCTTCATGTAACCTCAGAATGATTTCACAGGCTGGGAATCAGAGAATGGTAGTGAAAATGGAAAAATAATGCTCTGTCATTTAGCTCCCAGGCTTTTTTTTTAAGTAAACCACACCACATATTACATATTGATTGAGTTCTCTTGTTTTAAATGGCAGTTGCATTGCTTTGAGCCATAAACACAATTTGTGTCTGATGAGGTGAGATGATGTAAACATATGAAGGATTAGGCCTGTCTGCCATTAAAATGTAAATAAAGTAATGAGGAAGTTATATACCGAGAAAGCATAGTTGAACATTAGTCAGTGTTAGTATCCAAAAATGAAACCATAACAATCAAACCATAGTTCTGTATAAAGGTTATTGTTTGTATTTTAAAGACTTCATCATCAGGGAGAATATTTATTGTTTTTCCCCATAATTTGTGAGTCATTTCCCTATAAATTTAGGAGTTAAATCTTAGTGAATATCCATTTTTCTCATACATTTGCGTTTTTTCTTAAATTTCAGTCAGAGAATTCATAGTTTTATATTATTTTCTAAGTATATTTTTCTTGTAAATTAACCTCTTCACTTTGAGTTTGTACCTGGTTCCATAACTTCTATTACACCAAATGACAACTTTCAGTGAATCAGAAAGACTTTTTGCCTTTTCTTGTACATATTTTTTAAACTTATCAGAAAAAAATATATATGCTAAGTATGCTTTCATTCTACACGGGTTAGAAATAGTCATATAACAGAAAACTTTTTATTAGAAGCTTTCTTATTTCATTATGAAACTGACATAAAAGACCAAATATGAAACCTCTGTACCTACAAATTAGTAAACCCTCTCCATACTATGCTATTAAACCGTGCTGGTCGAGTTTGTCTGGCCACACCTGTCAGTTAACCAGAACATCATCGCTTCATTAAATGATATGTTCATGTTACGCAGTTGGCCGGTGACATTTATACTGCATACCACAAACAAAGAGGTGAAAGAAAAACACAAATGCCACAGTGGATGCGCAGCCTTCTTTACTTTTCGAGCTCCTGGAAAGAAGCTTTAATGTTGATCGCAGCAGAGAATGTCCCAATTTATTGAAGTAAATGTATTATTTGGCTCCGATAATGAGAATCTTTCCCAGCATTCAAATTGCCTCTAGTAAAAAGGCACATGAAGTCATTCCTCGACTGCCTGGAATTGACGGCAGCGAGACAGTGTGAGCTCTCTCACACATTGCAGCGAGCAGAGTAGCAAACACTCTGAACAAACAGAAAGACAGAAGAGACTGTCTTCCCACCAAAGATCCTCCTCAGCCCCCTGTCCCTCCATCTGCCACACCAAAACCCCACCGCCTGTCTTTGCTGTCTGTCTGTGGGGGCCAGAGAAAGGCTCAAACACTGTGAAAATAGAAAAAAACATTTACTTCTTTTTTTAATTGGAGACGCATGTAATTAAACAAAAGACATATGGCACATTGATTGTCGTGTTAGCGTGTACAGACAGCTCTCTCTTTTCCTTCCTCGTAAATACCACTAAGATTAACAGTTGCTTATTCGTTCCTCAAGTGAATCTTTAATCCGTCACTCTATCTGACTGTAGGATGCCTGAGGTAGGCAAAAAAGTTTTCAACTGCACCACTGTCAAGACATCTGTAAGGGTTTTCCCTCTAGAGTTGTTGTTTTTTCATCCCTCAGTGAATGGTGTGGTGTAAAAAGCACTTGCGTCACTGTGGTTGGCAGGTATTTACAGAAAGTTACCTGAGGCTTTTGCTTTATAACATGCTTCCCTTTGTCCGGAACAGTTTGTCCACATTTTCTCTCTTAAATCTTAAAATTGATCATCTGAAGGTGAAAATGTACAAGTCATAAAGAAGACTTAGTCATTACAACTTTTTTTAGACATGAGTTCTTGATCAAAAAAACTAAACATTGTACTTCCTTGGATAAGCATTGACTTTGTCAGATAGCTATTTGCATAATGTCTGAAAAATGCCTTCCTCTGACAGCTCTTTGATTAAATTTTTTAACCAGTGTTCAACTTCAAATAATCTTCTTCAAAATCGGATCATTCCGTGAATACTTTTTTGGAGTCAATCAATTCTACATCTAATGCCAATAATCTTTGTGAAGTAACTTTTTTAACTTGAAAAAACCCCAAACTCTTCTTAAAAATTAAAAAATTGAATCAATATATTCAGCACACTTGCCAATAGCTGTGTAACTATTAGCTGCTGGTGGCTAATGTTAGCATGTGTATGTTATTGTTGTATAACTAAAAAGCTAATGGTGGCTAATGTAAGCTCTTGTGTATTGGTGCATTAATAGCTAATGTGAGTTAACATATGTAGCTTCTGTAAACTCTTATGCATTCAGACAGTCTGCGTTGTAACCAGTAGCCAACGGTGGCTAATATAAGTTAACATAATTTTGCCTGTGTCACGAGTAGCTAACAGTGGCTTATGTCAACTTACATAGAATTTGTAAGTGACATTACTGAGCCTGTTAACTGACTTTATCTCTACTTGTGAAACTGTTCTGCTGCCTTTAAGCAAACTCAGTTAGCCTAGATGTAGACTTTGTTTCTTTTGGAGATTTGAATGTGCAGTTAGTTTGAAGGCACTTCGTGGCCACTGTTTAACAAACGTTTAAATTCACTTGAAAGTTGGGCTAGCAGTTTCAAAGCTAAATGCACACACATTTCTAGCTTGACATCAGTTCATAGATTTCCTTTTCTTGTCAACCGTCTGCAGTATAGTGCGATGACAGGGCGACTGTTGTGCCAAATATCACCCTGTCTATTTAAAAGTCATAGTTTCCAGTGGGTGTACAATTAGAAACTTCCTGTGTATTAGGCTATGGCTGGACTCCACGGGGAGTTGCCATTCCCCTCTGAAAAGCAGCAGGTATTGAGGGGCTGAAAATGTTAGAAGAGAAAGAATAGCACCAACCCCACCCCTTCCACCTTTTCTCTTCACTGTTTGTTACGCCTCAGTCGAAATTGTTTTTTTGAAATATTGGAGTACATTGTCAGCATGAGAAAAATGATAATGTCAGCCAGAGCGTTTTTCCTCTCCAGAGGATGAGGATTCAGAGCAGAGAGACTGCTGAGTGTTTCCTGCCAATAGCTTCTGTAACAGGTTTTCGGCTTATAAGAAGAGCTATTTCTTCTCAGGGGAGGTTGATGTTGTGGTTAATAAGAGTTTTTGACATTTCAAACATCTGTCTTAGAGTTATTTCACAGGTTTGTTTTGCTCTTTAGACATGGCACACAGGACTACCTGGTTTATCAGGACATGATGGGCAATTTATCTTTCATTACAGACATAACATCGCCAAGAAGCATCAGGGAACCATAAATTGATCTCAAAAGTCAGTGAAAGTACACGTCCCCTCATATTTTTTTCTTGCAATGTGTTTTGGGCTAACGACAACTGGAGCAGACTTATTTCTCCTGGCTCAATGTTGAAAAAAGAAAAACAAAACAAAAGTTTCTTTGCGAAAAATGGGAATTAACTTGATGGAGAGGACGAGCTTTCTATAAAAGGGAAACTTTGAGGATTTTCAACTGGGGTTAGTGTTCCTGCAGTGTTGGTAGGTTAAAAGTGTTGAAATTAATGAAATGCATCCTTTTATACATTTTGTGAAAAACTGGAAGATAATAACCTATGTGACATAAAAAACTGTAGTAAAGTATTAGAAGATTGATTCCACCCTCATATAAAAATTGCCAGTTTACAGTTTGCTGCCCATCTTAATTATTCATATGCTATTTATTGTTTATTTCACCTTTTTGAATTGTTTATTTTTTGGGGATTTAGGATTATTTGTATGCTCTGACAGAGAAAGGCCAGCTGGATCTTTATGCTAATTTAGGCTAAAAGTCTTCTGGCTACAGCCACATACTTGGCATACAGACACAAAAGAGGTAGCAGTCCTGTGATGTAACACCCAGCAGTAAATGAACAAAGTAACTCTCTCCAAAAATGTTGAACTGTAAATTTAAAACCCAATCAGTGAGCTCTACTGCTCGTGAGATAAGTATGACCAGTAACTCAAGACAATAAGCTGGACCAAACAGCCTAAACAGTTCTGCATTCACCATTTAAAAAATCTAGGGTCCCCAGTTCACTGGATGTTTCCTCCAGAGACTCACTTACCGCTCAATAAACCGTGACATCGGGGCATCTCAAACCCTGTCACACTTCACTCCTTTTGCAAATTATAGCCTATAATTCTTTTTGAACCCTCCTTCCCTCGCTCCGCATCAGAAGTGGTTCATCATCTATTATAGATTTCAGTGTTTAGAGAATTTCACCCTCTATAAACAATTTTCACATAAATAACACATGATGGAATTTTTAACATTATATGAGGTCTGTCTTCATTTCTTTTATCAGCTAAATAGAGATTTATTTTTGATGCTCTGGGCTTCTTTTAGTTTTATGTTTTCTCATGATAATTGATGTTATGTGTTGTGGTCGATGACAGGTCATTGCTCTCTGTTAAGGAAGCTGTCACAGCTATTGATCTGCAGTACACACAGTAGACTTGCTGAATGTCAGCAGGTTCTCAAATCACTAAACTAAATAAATTATTACAAACCACAAAGATCACGTTTGAACATCGTTAAGTGTGATTAACTGATGATCTGTACTCAAGGAGGTGGTTTTGATTGGTAATTATGATTGCAGGGTGTCTGATCCCATACAATTATATTGAAGTAATAAAATGATTATTTGATTTATTGTCAGAATAATAGCAACTAATTTGATAATTAATTAGTTAATTTATATTGTGAAATATTTTTTTAATGCTAAGTTATTACCTTTTGGTTTGGTTTACTGGCTGTTTTTTTGTGAAACTTGGTTTAAAGTTGTTGCTCTGGCCAAGGAAGAAACCCAATCCAATCAATTTTGAAGCAGATCCAATTCCTGGGCCTGATACACAATTTACTCTTAACTTTGGTTTAAAAAATTCAGAAGTCTCTGCTCTCTGAGTGACCTGCTTGTTTGAGTTTTGAGTGGTTATTTCTCACCATTGTTAAACTTGTTATATATTGGAGGATTATTCCATTAAATTAAATAATAATTGACAATTTTACCCCAAGGTCGATCAATTGGCTGCCACTGAGCTTTTGATCATATCCCATGCGCTTCTTCAGCAGATGGGGTTTGCCCAGCTTGTAAATCGATTAAAAAATGTTTGTCAATGTTGGCTTCAAATTCGAGCATTGATTCATTCTTGAAACAAGTTGATATAGGGCTTACTGGTTGTATCTCAGTCTATATAGTTAGTTGGTTTTTAGTTGTAAAAGTTAGTAGGTTGAGCAAGGTTAAGCAAGCTGAAAATCGTGTGGTAAATTAAGTTATGGCTGTGTGATATGACAATACATACCAGGCAAATGATCTAAAAATGCATATATTATATATAGATTTTTATCACATTTGTATCACTCGGCCACTGTTGTGGTTTTGTGATGATGGTGATGTTCCCTTTAAAACACAGGATAGTCTTTTACCCTCCAAAGGATGACAGAGCAGTTACTCAGATTTGAGTCCAGATGGAGTTTAACCACAGTTACCTCCCTGTGTGTTTCCACCTCTGTGGACTCAGCATTGATCACAGTGACATCATCATGATAGCAGAAAGGGAGCAGCTCATCCATGGCAACCTCCAAACAGTGTCTCTCCCCGCACACTGGAATGTGTGTAATTGAGATACCATTCGATCCTGAGTCACATAGGGGGTGGCCGCATTTCCTCACACACACTTCAACTCTGCGTGGACAAGCCCAGTGATGCATCTCAGTAGTGAAATGTCTACACAAGATGATGACCAACGGCCGCTGCCAAGTTCAGTGCTAGCTCAGTTGCCTTTATAGATTGAGGGGTAAAAGCAATAGAGGAAGAGCTTCCAGTTAGATGAAGTGGTGACTATAGGCAAGTCTGAGGAAAGGTGCCAACAGGCCAGCTGCTGCTGTTTGCCCTGCCAGCTTCAGCCTCCTTATCTAACGTCAAATAGGCAGGGGTTGGCACAGGGCACTCCCAGCCCATAAATGGCATCACCTGTTGGGAATGTGAGGCGTTGTTCTGCGTCCTATCTGCGGTCTAGTAAAACAGGCAGGTCGCAAAAACTCATAGTTATGTGAACTGCAATACTTCAAAATGACCAACCTAAAGAATTGGTTATTTTTCCAATAATGTGTTACACTTTTTTGTGCAACTACCAAGCTTTGGTTAAATATATCCTGTTGTCAAAAAAAGTTACTGATCAATATTTGAGTATACGTGAGCATAGGCAGTGTTCCTAATAACGAATAATAAGTAATGGGAGTGAATCATGGATGGTGTAGTTTTCCACAGGGATGTTTTATCAGCCCTGTACAAACCTGCGTAGAAATCCATGTGAGCATGTTGTTGTATGTTTGAAAGCCAAGATTAGATTATCTTGGTACTTAAAATCCTCCATTGGGAACAAATCACCCACAACAGATAAAGATAGAAGATTAGATAAACAAGTGACGAAGCATAACAGCAGTCCAGTTCGGCCTTGTGTATCCAGGTACTTCTTTTACTTGTTTTTTTTTAATTCACACTTTAGCGAGAGAGAATCCATTTATGTGCTTTTTTTGCACCTCAGCTCTCGCACCTTATTTCCACAGAGAGAAAACCTGCAAAGCATGTGACTTCTTTACAACATTGTACTCAGTCTCATGTGACAGATTCATCCTTCACAGTACAGTCCATACCATAACTTTCTGTCACGTTTACCCTCCCTCCACCAGGCTTTCACACCTTGTTAACCCCAAAGGTGAAATTTGCAGGTGTACAACGTGCTCTTTGAACCCCCTCCCGGCCTTTCTCAGCCTCCCCCTTCCACCCCACCATCGGCCCGTTGTTGGGGCTGTACAAACAGCCCCGGAGCCCAGCGTCACCCCTCCCCTGTCGAAGCACAAAGGCAGCATTTACCAGTACGTTCTGGTGACCTTCAGAGGGCAATGTTGTTGTAGCTGGACGGTGCCTGCTGGATCACAGAAGTACAGCGCTGTATCAGTGGGTCATTACGTTTGTTTGTGGAGGCATGCAGGGAGGAATGTCAGGTGTTGAGGTCTAATGTGAGTTTAGGAGCTTGCTGACATGGGCAACTTAAAGAGACTTTTTACCTTAAAACCACAACCCTGACACCTGTGCTTTCTCTACTTTCTTCTGAAAGTGTTGAAACTCACTTTTCCTTCACAGTGACACGATCACACGTCCAGCTATGATACTGTTTTTACAGGTTTCACCAGAACACTGTGTCCTATAGTGAACCTTGAGTCTAGATTTCACCCCATTGTGGTAGAGGTAGCCCTATAAACTGCTTAGCCACGATTGTCCACTTCTGTTTACAGTATTGACTCACTCCCATTGTGTCATGTCATATGGTGCTCTATCTATGCCGTAGCCCGTCTGTGAATGGAGACTGTTCTGTATCTGACCGCACAATACCAGAACGTTTCATAGAGATTACTTATTGACAGCTGTTCAAATATTGAAAGGAGATAAGTCATCTGTAAAATATGGGGCTGTAAAGATGTATGTAAGGCTTGATGAAAAACACATTCATACAGGAAATTTGGAAAGTGTTTATTGCTCTTGGCTCTTTTTCACAAGTTGTCATAAATGTCATCATCTGAATCTGCATCTTGTTTTAAATGGCTTTTGGGTGTTTGGTTTCTGGCTTTAACATGCTTGCCTTTGCCAGCTTTCCCTTTGAAGATTCTTAATTCTAAGGAATATGTTTATTCAGTTATCTTGACAATAGTTAGATGAGAAGATTGATACCACTTGTACAGGGAAACAGCTACCGTTGCACTGTCTCACAGTCACAAATCCGCATACTTGCATTCCCTTAAGCTCACTTACTAACAAATTATATCTTGTTTGTTCAATCCATCTTAAAACCAAAGTGAAAAAACAACACGTGGTTTACCCGGGGCTTTTGTGTCACTTCCCCAAATTTCATCTTGACCCTGGTTAGAACACAAAGCCCCTGGGCTATACATTCAATGATCAATGATCTCTGAAATACTGAAAGCTGTTCCTGTTCTCTTTCTAGGTGTGGTTCTGATGGAGATAGCAGAGTCCCACAAGAAGGTCTTTAACGAAATGGAAGAGAATGTAAGTAGTATTGAAATATATCAAGTGATATTTTGTATTTTATAACAAAAAAATGTGATTTGTATGCCCAAGCAC
This sequence comes from Hypoplectrus providencianus, assembly GCA_028566105.1. NCBI lineage: Eukaryota > Metazoa > Chordata > Actinopteri > Perciformes > Serranidae > Hypoplectrus > Hypoplectrus providencianus. The sequence goes on from JAOWBC010000617.1 coordinate 13,490,893, forward strand.
ATAGGATATTTGTCAAGCCTAATCTACCTTTGTGCCAACAACTACTATTGCTTTCAGTTCGCTATATAAAATACAACAAAAAGCAAGACCACAGTCATACTGTATTCGTCTTATTGTAATGTAATGTCTGTTGAAAATGTGTTGAGGAAGCCTGTTTAGATTGGGATGATTTTTGCCATCTGATGTTTTTTTTGATTTACGTCTCTTTTACAGTTTAAAATGAACCCAGTAGCCAACATTTAATAGGGGTCCTCTCTTAACACACTACAATTAATGTAGTTTCCAAGTTTTTTGGGATCAATAAAGTACATCTATCTATCTATCTATCTATCTATCTATCTATCTATCTATCTATCTATCTA
>JAOWBC010000617.1:13496466-13511324 GCA_028566105.1 Hypoplectrus providencianus
TAGACAGAGACAAATGGAGTTCAAACCCTGCTGAGTGAACAGAAGTGCACACACACAGCCTTGAAGATTACTAGTCAGTGTTGATATCGTGTGGCTTGAGTCAGTTGTGTGGTGTGCAGTGACCCTGATAACATTGGATATCTATTGAAGTGTGCACCACAAAGTGAACATTGTAGAGAGTTTACATCCTGCTGTCCGCTCCCTACAAGCGGTCTTAGCACCTCAGGCAGCGATTTGCTTTGCAAATCAATGTGGTGAGATGAAGTAGGGAACACAAAGCCTGAGTAATAACTCCTGTCGGTCTCTTGTTATAATTTATTGACTGCTTTCATGGGCGAACTTGGATGATGGATGAGGTGTAAGTCTGGTTTGTTTTGAGAGAATTTTATATACAAAAGTTTAATTTAAAAGTCAAAAAGTGGTTGTAAAAAAACAGAAGCAGTTGGTTTCTTTTTGATGTGGTCCTTACCTCAGAATCTGTCTCCTTTTGTTACACCTGAATGGTACCATTTAAAACACACTTAAGCTGTCTTATCAGGGGCTTCTTTCATTATCTGATAAAAGATGACACTGTGGATTACAGAAGAGACGAGGCTAACTAGCCGAGCCTTCTCATAATCATGCGTGGTGCTGCCGGTGATGATCTCACTCACTTCTCTCTGCTCTTCCACCTCTCGCTGTAAGCCTGGCGGACTGTTGGCTGTGAAAATGGGAAATGGGCTTGATTCAGCGTCTGACAGGCTATCGCAGAGAGAGAGAAAGAGACCAGACAGTCGAGGAGGGTCTTCCACTGAGCCCTTGGAGACAGGCTGCTTTATCGTCACCATGACAACCTGGGAAAATGAGAGATAGTGTAAGGGGAGTGGGTGTCGAATAAAGGGATGGAGGTGAAGTCATTTAAAAGACTTTTATATGTCTTCTTTGAGGTCCTGTCGCCCATCTGCCCTGAGCCACAGGCAGAGCCGTTTTCTGTCTTTCAGCACACTGATGTGGTTTACTGCTGTGCTGACAGCGACCAACCCCCAGCAGGAAGCCCAAAGTTAACTAGTTGCTAAAAGTTGTGTCTTTGATTACAACACTCATTAGTGCCTTAATTTGTGACTCTTAACCAAACCCACAAACATTAAGATTTGGCCACCCATTTAACTTTTACTCAAATAGAACCAGTATCCCACTCAGGTCGGTGTTAAAGCGGCACATTTATAACCATGACTGATTCACACTGTGGCGCTGCCTGTGCTGCAGAGGTGGAAGTGCTAGCAACTGCAAAAAATGAATTAATTAAGTAAAAATATTATGGAAAAAAAGAAAAATAGAATGGAGTAAACAGAAAAAAGACACATGAAAAGAAAATATCTAGAAATATTATTTAGATCAATCTTTAATTTATTTTGTGCATTATTCTTTATTTTATTTTTCATTTTATCTATCTTTTCCTGTCCTTTATTAAGTACTTAACTACTACTTCTTGACTACTTATTATCTATTTTCTGTTATTATATTGCTGATATGTTCTATTCAAACCAAGACTTTTCTTCTCATGAGTCTGGTGAAGAAAGACAACGTGCTCTCTCTTTTATCATGATATTCCTCTTCTTTTACACCAGATCCTCTCCATCAATAATAAGAGTAAAATAAACCTATTTATTTTAACATTCATTTGACTAGTGATTAACTCTGTACCTTGCTGTCCTTTGACCCTGTCTGTAGTACATGGAGACAATCTCGTCGCGCCAGGTGGACATGCAGAAGTTCATCGCTGACGGCTGCAGGGAGGCCTTACTGGAAGAAAAGAGACGCTTCTGTTTCCTGGCAGACAAACACTGCATGTTCTCCTATCAAATTAGCAACTTCCATGAAAAAGTAAGCATGGGCAGAGAGGTAGCAGGAATGGTCAGAGCCCTCCATGAATTGACTTTTTAATCATTCTTTCTCTGGTGTTTTCAGGCCAAAGAGATTCTGTCCATGAAGCTCCCCAGCTGGCAGGAAAAGTGCAGCGACATTACCCAGGTGCCAGACACGGTGAACACGATGATAGAGGAGCTGTCCAGCACCCCAGAACAATCACCGCTGGTTGAACGCTACAACAGGGTGAGGATGGTTTGTTTGGTTAGCTTCATGGTGAAATCCTTAAAAAATGTGCTCTACATGTTAAGCTCTAATCCTTTATCTCATACTACGTGTTGATTTTTGCCACTGACTATATCTGTCAGATGCCTCTGATTAAATCAGTGGATTAACACATTCCAAATAGGAAATAAGTACATGAAATCATGCAGAAAAGAACCGGCCCTGAAGTGTTTGATCTTGTCCAGGTTTATCTCGCAAAAGGGCCGTAATAAGATTGAGGTTGTTGTATTACACTACTGGCTATGAGCCATGGGAAATCCTGCATGTGCTCTTGTTGTTCTTATAAAGTCCACTAAATGATTTGTTTATTGCTGTGTGGGAGGGAGCATTAAGTTTCAATGACTGTTTAAAAATAGACAACTCGATAAGAACCTTAGCCAGGTTATTACTTAATGGAGGCCATGTCTTATTTTGTCATCCGTTGCTAAATCTGCTTCATCTTCTCAGAACAACGTGGAGTCAGGGGTGCCTCCTCCGGCGCCGCCACTGAAGGCACAGATCAGTCCGCTGGCCAACATGTTCAACCAAGAGCCCAGGTTTCCTCTCCTCACCTCCAATTCAGACCACAACTCAGGTACGGAGACTTTCTGCAACAAAAATATACACATTTCAATTCATTTTTCTAAGTAAGTAAGTAAGAAATATGGACATTATTTATCATAGAACATTTTTAAAATGTGAATGACTTGTGATAGTTGGAAAAGCTCAAGTTAAATGGTAACCTTAAAAATGTCCCATTTACTCTCAGTGTCGAAAAGAGTTAGGATTGCAAAATACAAGGCCTTTCTCAAAGTGGAATGCAGCCATCTGTAATTTTATTAAATATACCTATGATTTTCTGACTGTTACATGGACCGTCTGGTGCATTGGTTTTCAGTCCTGTTGCTAAAACATAAAGCTAGCAGCAACATAGCTTAGCAAGAACACATAATACTTGGGGAAACAGCTATCGTGGCTAGATTTGGATTTAAATAACCATTGAATTAATTGTTCTGGATTTCCTTGACCTTTACATGGAATGAATAATCAAAAACAAATATATTTAAAACACAAAAAAACAAGATAAGCAAAATGTTCATAAACATAATGACATAGGGATCCTGATAAATTAAACTAAAATCAAAAGAAGAGCATTGTTGTAACACTGGAGGTGGCAGTCACTTTATCTCAGTCATCTTTCATTATTGTTAGAAGCCAACATTGTAATAGAATTAAATTCAATCGCTCTCTAATCTCCTCCAGACCAGGGCAGTCTTGGAGAGGTCAGTCTCTCCCGGTCCACATCCCAGTCATCCGGTCTAAATGTGGGCAGGAAGCCCCGTGTCAAGACCATCTTTCCCCACACGGCGGGCAACAACCACACACTCCTCAGCTTCGATGACGGCGATGTCATCACCCTGCTCATCCAGGAGGAGAAGGACGGCTGGCTGTACGGGGAGCTGGAGAAGACACAACAGTAAGTCTTTAACTGGTTTCACTCTCAGGGGCGTGTTGACAGCTAATGACTCCTTGGCTCAGTTTCTGAATATAGCCTATCAATTATTTTTGTTTGTTTTGCTTTGCTTCGTCTCATGAGTCATAGTCTACACATCTTTTTATTTATCTCACCATCTGTGGTATTCAAGGATAAGTCTGAGGATTTTCTTGTTGTCAAGAAATTTAATAAAAAGACCAAATCCCACTCTGGAATGATCCTTCTCACTAATATACTGATAAATGGTCTTTCTCTGTACCAGAGATCTCCATTGTTGTGTAGCATGTTTCTTTATTAACATGAACATGTCAGCTGCAGTTTATAGTTTTAGTCTGCCAGTCAAATTTTCATAAACAAATGCATAATTAATGAATTAGACAACAGTGCCCAGCTGTTTAGCTGTAGGACTTTGTTTAGTCTTTTCAAAGGTCTAAATACATATGAATTAACTGTTTTTAAAAGATTTATGTCTTCAATGGGAACCAATTGGCAACATAAGGTAGGAAAGTCCTAAAGTATCATGACATAATGTGAAATTCAGGAACTCTTTTGATAGGAATTAATGGGGAAAAAGAGGAAAAATACATATATAGAGGTTCAGTTCAAGTTGTATACCTTTCAGAAACTGATCTTTTCCCCATATCTTAAGAAGAGGTAATTCAATTATTAAGTAAATCTGTATGATATATGTTGTGTTGAGAGTTAGCTTATGTTAGCTAGTAGGGTAGCCAATAAATAAAGATACTTTAAAAGCTTGTACATACATGTGGACTGTGTATGTAACTTAATATGCAAAATGTACAAATAATTTATAGCATGTTCAAGCAGGCTACAGCCCACATAGCCGCTAGCTAGCAAGAACTAGCGAAAGGTAAGCAAATAACTATATACTTTGCTGGAGGATACTATCTGCCAAACTATAATGCCTTGTAGCTTTGTTTTTGGTTTTTATAAAAAAAAAAAAAATTCATAACTTGTTTGAGTATGTTAACAAACTAGAACTGTTGAAATAGAAGTTTTATTGCCATCAATCAATCAATCAATCAATCTAAATACAACCTTTACAACTCACCCACAAGAGGAAATGTACTTTCATTCCAACAAATATGCAGCAGCAGCGACACACACATATCTAACATAACTCAGGTTAGCAGTACGTGTTTCTTGCTTTGTGTTTGCTAATATTTAGCTGTTCTAATACATCATGCTGAGGAGTATGTCTGGTATGTTCGACATGACAGTCATAAAGCTCGATCTCTCCCTCTCTCTCTCTCGCTGTTTTTCTTTTCCTCTTTGGCTCACTTGTGCCCTGCCCAACAACGCCACACACACATTGAAAACATCCAGGTGCACGCACACACACATACACACACGCACACACACACACACAAACATGAGACATCTGGTCTTTTATATTTCCCTCAACGCTGAGCGCTTAATGCCTAATTTTCCTTCACCCCAGCACAATATGATGAGGACTGAATGACATGAATAACTAAAAAAGCCATTAAAATTAAATCACACTTTGAACAGCAGCTGTGACTCCCTGTCACTTCCAGGCAGCATAGAGGGAAAATGTTTTGATCGCTGCTAAAGCTTGTATTCGAAACAAAACAGATACCTGTTGGCCTTGCGTGTCTTGTTTAATCAGATCATCAGCTCGGAAAATGTTTGTGTCCAATAAGTTGTGTTTGTCTTTGTCGCTACAGCCGCACAAATCCATGAAGTAGCCTCTGTCTGTGTAATTACAGTCATCCTCCACTCCTCGCTGGATCAATTAGGACTCATAAGGCAGGCAAAAGGATTACAGCGTTTACAGAGCTTGTGACGACTTTTTTTTTTTCCAATTCCACTTAGAAACAAATTAACACAACCCTTATCTGCTCCCTGTGTGTGTATGTGTGTGTGTGTGTGTGTTGTTAAGTGGCTTTTTGAATTGAAGGGTTTTTAATGCAGTCAGTGGTGGTTTGTCAAGATGAGGACGTGTTGAGATAAATCACATTACATTCTGTTTCTTAGCAACAAATCCAGTGCATTGGTCTGATAAGCCATATTTTTCTTGAGACGTGACTTGGAGACAACTTCTGAGTCTTAGGGAACGAGATCAGCCTGTCTCTCTGTGTGTTGTCAGTTGCGGCGAACTCACGAACCCTCAAAAGATGATTTATGTTGATGATTGTTTTTTTTCTCATCGGAAAGAACGTCTGTTACATGGAGGATAAACTGACGTGCATGCACAAAATGAAAGAGAAAGAATTTTATATGACTGTTTATATAAAACTGTTTTATGGTGTTTCTCTTTCTGTGTTTGTCTTCCTTATTAGGCGGGGCTGGTTTCCCTCATCTTACTGCAGACCTTATACTGAGCCAGCAACATCAAATAGGTAATTTTACAAACGTGCTGGACAGTGTAACAATCATTTATTTTGCAGCTGACGTTTGAGAGCTGAACTTTAATGACATTTGTCTGAGCAGCAACCTTGGCACGCCGGTGCGTAGTCTGAGTGTGCCCAGTCTGCCAGAGCAGGAGGATGGACCAGTGTTGCTGCCGCCACCAGACTACAGCGACGACACCCCGAGCCCGGTGGTCCCCACAATGCCCTCGCTACAGAACATGGTCAGTGCCTGCCGACTTAACATGCACTAACCACTTGTTCTCTGTTGTAATAACTAAATCAGTACATGTTTCTTCTGTGTGGATGGGATTAACTGAGAAACATTTCTACCTTAAATCCATCATTTGCCATTCTTTACAATTAGGTAAGTATTTGATAACTTGAAAGTACGCTGCAAGTAATAACTGCAGTATCAAACACAAGTCAGACAAAATAAGCCACCATCTTATACATTTGTTACAAAAGTTATAGGTTAGTTAGATTGTTGGAGTGGAAACCAAAAACAGAGCATTATATTAGATTTACATGTGCCATATTACATAGAATATATCTCCAAATAGATGCCAATATGAGTTCATGTCTGCTGGTTATGTTTGTTGCATAGACTGTGCAAAATAAATAGCCACAGCCGATAATAAGGAAATGTTTACTGAGGAAAGAATTCAAGTGAAAAGAAGGATCTGTCTCTCATAGCTTTCTATGAAGCAGCCAGTGGAGCTGCCCCCTGCTGGCTATTAGAAGGAATTCAAGTTTAAATTGCATGAATTGGCTTCAGTAATGTGTTCCAGAAAAGGGTATTCTGTTCCCCGATAGGAAGTCATTATTGGCTTAACAAATCATTCAGACTGTGACTCCACAGCCACATCAGGAAATGCCAACTTTTGGTCTGACTAATTGTCTCTTATCAACATCTCTCTGCATAGTCATCTCCTCCACGCCCTTAACAGAGAGCACAGCCAGAAACACGCCTCAATTCCTCTAACCAGTTCAAGGAAATATGCCATATACACCCAGGTGATTATTTCCCAAAAGGATGTGTAAGCATTAAATATGTAGTGTATCTTTAAGTATTGTATCTCAGAAAAAAAGTGTGAAACAGACGGAGAGTTGTTGGCTCAATTTGTTTTTTTAAAAGACATCTGAAAAATGCCCCCAGCCAGGTTCTGCCAGGTTTCGTTCAGGAATGGAGAGATTAGAGATGAGGGAGAGAGTTACATAAAGGACAAGAGGGTACAGGCACCGTTTAATTTTGTGCTTACACTGTGTCAGCTGATTGAGAATGAACTAGTAGCTGTCCAGCCAGCGGAAAGCCCAGGCACACTTCTTTCTCCCTCATCATCACCTTCCTCTCTGCTGTGTCTGTACGCAGTGTCCTTTCTATCTGCTGCCTCAGGGTTTAAACATGAAATAAACCACAGTGAGGGATGTACCTTTCCAACAGTAGGATTCCCAGGGCTTTATTTTCTTCTTTTTTTTATGTGTTCGGAGGGCTGAGGGCTGACTGTGCCCTTTAGGCCTGTTGTTGTGGCTGTGGGGCAAAGGTGGACCTAGTTGATGGAAGAGTTGTTTCCTGAGTCAAGCCTCTCAGGCATTCAGATCCCTTTGCCTCAACCCTAAAATGTTTTTAAATCTTGGCCATCGTAATCTTAGTACCGAAGACCCTCAGTTTAGGCCTTATGGTTGCTTTTCCTGAAAACTTCACTAATATTAAGGTGACTGTTGTAGAAAGGTGTACCTAATTTATAACATTAACAAACTGAATTACATTTACACATTTTTGTTAATTTTGGTGAAATTATCTGTTTCCCCCATGAAAAAAAACAAGAATTGTTTTTCTGCAATATTGAGAGTTCAAGAAGTTCAAGGCACAGTGTTATGATGAAGTAGACTCTCCAAACTCTGTGCATACTGCATGTATATACAGAAGAGGAGGTGCTTCCTGAAAGTCTGAGTTCAGGGAATAAAGGCTCCAAAGCCTTACCGTGGCTGCATGGTGACTCCTGGATGTTGTCTGCTCTCTTATGGAAGAGCAGGGTAACACATATTTTTGTGAAAAAAAGTAATGAGTGCCCTGAGAGCTTGATAACAATTTTAAATAGTTAGACTTGCATTAAAAAAAAATAGAATAAATTGAACTGAGATCAATAAATCTCAGTTAATACATCTTTTAAAAGGGCATAATCATGCATATTTACTTTTGATTGCTAAAATCTGACTGTAAATATATGTTCCTATCTGATCTGAAGTGAAACAACATCCGGAACAACAAGCTCCCGGTATGACAATAGTTCCTCTGACATATTTATGATCCACTGCAGCTCCACTATAAACATTTTAACAGCTTTTATAGGAAAATATGTGCTCTAGCATACCTCAGGGCACATTGCTCAGGTATTTATGTCCCTTAGCTTTATCATGCTGACTAGGCCCTGTGGAGGCAATGAGTTTATCATCGTCCTCAGTTGAGAGAAAAAGAGGAGTGTGTCTCTCGCCAGCCTTTCTAGATTGTCCGGATTCCAGACTCGGTGAGGACTGAGGATAAGTACATGTAGCTTGATGAGAAATCTTAACAAACCAGTCTGACAACACTGACTTTCTATGCAGCTGGAGGGAGGGTGTATGGTGACTGGTGGTGTGTGTTTAATGTCCTGTGTGATTTCTCTCTGAATCTTGAAGGGTCTTTTCTTCTGTGTTTTTTGACAGCAGGTTTCTTTAGTCAATGGGACTGCAAAGGCTCCCTTTCTAGGGTGAGTGACCTAACAAGACTAACAAAAACTCACAGATTTTCATTTAACTTCGATTGATGATGAAATGTAGAGTTTAGACTTTATACAAGCGTATACCCGTTTTCGTCCTGCAGGGGGGGGAATCCATTTGCAACAGTGAAGCTGAGACCAACGGTCACGAATGACAGATCAGCGCCGGTCATCTAACACATGGGAGGAGGGATTTCACCGCTTTCATGCCTTCAGGGGACTCATGCAACATGGGACCCCTGCGACACACTGAATATCACCCCAACCTGACATCTCACCAGCCTGCATGCTAGTCTCTCTCAGATTCAGTCTGCTTTATTAAAGGGATCCATTGTTTCTTTGACCGTGCCAGTGTGTTTTACATTAGCCATAACAGGAAATAATTGCTTGCCAGCACATCTTTTTAAGTTTAAAAAAATGTATTATTTTTCATTAAGGTAACAATTCACCCCAAAAATAGAAAAGTCAGACTTTGTCTGATCACCAGTTCACTGATAGTTGTAATCAAATGTGCATAAACACTGTCTTTCCTGTGGCTGCTTCATAATAAAAGCCATCATGATTTTTTGAAGCTTTAATGTGAAGTAGTGGCAGAACAAGACAATGCAGCTCTGATCCATTAAAGTCAGTAATCATTAAAGGGCCGATTTCAATGAATAATGTGCAGTGCACTGAATTGCATTCATGTATGATGTAAATCCCTCATGCAGGTAAAAAAATCAGGATCCAACACCAGAATGGTCATGCCTGATAAAACCTACTATTAAATATAGGAAGGTATTTTGTGAATCTTAATACTTTGAATGGTGAATGCACTTTCCCCTTCTCACAAAATACTGAAAGGAAATTTGAAGGTGTAAAAACCAAACCCTGTTTTTATTTTTCTACTCTCCAGTTTCTCCAAATTTCTCAGAAATGTCCTGGGCATTTATGCTTGTGAACTGCCTTCAGCATTGGAATACAGGACTGAGATGAGTTTCAGCTGACATGCTAACAAGGAGACAAAACCTGAATCTTCATTTTGGGGTGAACTGTACCTTTAAGATGCAAACGAGCTGCTCAGACGTGTCATAAAGTGTTTTCGGGCGTGTTTGTGCTGCAGTCATTGCAGTGTTTTGATACAGAATGAAGAGATCCAGATGTAAATGACAGAAGGCCAGCACCCAGGCTGTGTTCCTGACTTACAAAGAAAACATTGTTATTTCTGTTTTTATTGGAATTATTTTTGTCTTTCTTTTCTTCACAGGCATATGATATACAAAGGTTGTGAGAATGAAGGGAGAGTGGCGAGTTGGGGAATGGGTTTGTCGTTTGAGTGAAGGCAAAACAGTATGTCACTGTTTAAAATGAGAAGGCTATTTATATACACTTAAGTTTGTATGAGATATTTAAATAAGATATGTGTACAGAAGTCCCCTTGAACACGATAAGCCCTCGTGCTCATGACCCCATGCTGATTTGATTTGAATGCTGACATGTTTATTAAATGGGTAAAATGACCTTTTGATGAAGGGAATATATTTCACTCCTCATGGTTTCTTATGTTGTTGAATGTAGATTCTGTGTGCAATGCACAGTTTATACAAAATAAAATGTACATTATAGGTAGACATTTGCATTGTATGAATAAAGTGGGTCATTGTTTTAAATCTAAGTATTAAGTGTTTTTTTGTGAGGAAAATGACTTTTTGCCATGTATTTGCTTAAAAGAATGTAAATGTATGATGAGGACTGGACATTTTATTCCTCCTCTTTGACCCACTTCATGTGTGTAAGTGACCACAATATAGTTATTGCCACATGCTTTTACTCAGAGTACCTTGCCACTGTGTTGACCAATGTAGTCTTTTTTCTCAATAAAATAAAAGTTAAAGTAAATGTCTTACTGTGTTTTTTTCTTCAATATAATAAAAATTAACATTAAGATTCCCTTATTCGTTTCAGAATATGAACTTGAATACACATAATAAAAATATAATAAAAAAATACATTATATATAAATATATATGTACATACACAAACACTCTTCTATAATACTATTATTATTCATTATCATTCATTATTTATTCTGTATCAATTCATTTTTGATTCCTACATTCATTTACTTTTTAAAATCTATTTACTTATTCCTCCCTTTTCTCATTTTCTTCTGTACCTTAAAATCCACCGGTGACTGTATTCAGTTTGTGAGTCAACAGCGCCCCCTGCTGGATCTTCAAGGTACAGTCACCTAATGGGGGCCAATGGGAGTGAAGATGCAGCAGCACTTCCTGTTTAACGTAGGAAAGAAATTATGATGTGAAATAAGAGTGAACCGGGCACATTATGATCTAGACAGCTGTTCATTCATCCTCACTCGCTGAATGAGCAGCTGCTACAGCGCACCGGCGCCGTTTGACGGTTTATGAGAGGAAGCTCAAGGTTGGTATGCTTGAACTCTTGTTAATTTGCTATTTCTAGAAAGCTAAGCCAGTAAGCCTGCATCAAAAACAAGCTGAGTGTTGTCGTTAAAGCCTAAAGCTGATTCTACTGTGCAGTGAGCGTTTGTTTGGAGCTTGGCTACATTTCAGTCACACCTGCCGTATATTTGCGCTAGTTTGTAGCTCGTGTCATTGGCTCAGTGCTAATATGCCGCTACGTTACCTTGTTACACAGCAATAAACGTCCTCATTAACATATTGCTCTTTATTTGACTGTCGTCGTGGTACAACTACTTTACATGTCTATTAATGTATTTTTTGTATTATTATTATTATTAGTAGTATTATTATTATCCTCACGAGCTGACTGTACAGTGTTTACTGACTGTAGGTGACAGAGGAAACGCCTTTCATCAGATCAGCAGCATCCCTGCTACTTACGCAATGTTGTGAAAGGCAGCTACAGCACAATTTAGGCAACTCCTGCATTGTGTATTGTGTTAATATCTCTCTGCATTATTATATGTTGTGCTGACATTGGCCAGGATGTAAGATATGGGTCAATACCATGCTTTAGGTCAGGCCTGAGGGTTGGAGCAAAAGTGACGTAAACAAACACAGCTCCTCTTCAAATTAGGATTTTAAGCTAGGCGATGACGGTACAATTCAACACAAAATTAAAATACATATATGCTCTCTCACCTGTAGTAATTTTTATCAGTCCAGTTTTTTTTTTTGTTTGTTTGTTTTTCTTTTTTATTGAGTTGCTGAGTTTTGGAGGTGTGCTCTGTCTTGAAAATAACAGAAGTAGATGCCACTTTAGATGCCAAGTCCATTTGTTTATTTTGGGATGAACTTTAATGCTTTTTGCTCTCCCAAGTTATATGTGCAAACTCGCATATACAGCAGGCCTTCATATGATGTGATATTAAGTGAATTTCACAGTAAAAAAAAAAAGCCCAGGTGTAAATCATTAAATTAACGGTGCCTGATGAAATGTAGCTGCTGCAGTGTCAGGACCTGGTGTCCTTCAGGCTGGCCTGCTGTTTCACAGTTATAGTGTACTGGGACACTCGAATAGTTCTTAGTCATTATTATCAATGTTATTAGAAACACCTGTGCTCCTTCCGCTTCAGGTGAGTCTCAATGTGTGCTGTGGAAATCAGCAGTGTACAGGGAGGAGTGTGTGCAGATGTTGGTTTGAGTGTATAAAGGGCCCACAGACTGAGAACAAGTTATAGTGATATATTATTATTCTTTGTTATTTTACATAAGAATCAGATGTTACCCTTCTACTTAATTTTCCCCATCAAAACATTTTCCCATCCTTTAACTGGCATAGTGAATCTTTTTTTTTCTTCCTTTGCTTTCTTTCAGCCTCTTTATTTCTCAACCTCTTAGACCAGGCTGACATGGCTCCATTATAGCAAGCTGTTATGACCTAGGAAAACAGACCAAACATTGAAATGTGTGTGATCAATAATCAAATTTCCCTTGACATAATTTGATGATGCAGTTAAAAATATATATTTCATGAATTTTTACAAAAATGTTCCTGGTAACGTTTGTCCAAGGACTACTTTTCTACAAACTTAAAAGTCCCCTCTACCCATTTCAACTTCCTCTGCTCTGTGTATTTGTACAACCACAAATGGTTGTCTCTTTTCAAAAAATACCAGGCCCCAGCAGGTATTTTGAATGGGGGGTTAAATGGTGCAGAAATATGTTTCCAAACCTTGTTTACACCTTGGTTCCTGGGTTGAGGTCTGAATGTTTCACACAAAATCTTGCCTTGTCCCTGTGAAAGGTTCCTGCAGTTGAAAATGACCTAATATTCTCAAATGACACACTGGAACTCACAGATACTAGATATTTTTATTCAGCACATAATGAAAAACATCACCCTGATTTTATCCACCAACTGTCTACTTGCCATTCCCAAGGTTCCCGAATCAGCCATGCCTGTCTCCCTGCTGTGGGCGGTGGATGTGTATGGGCGGGTCTACAGCCTGTCCACGGCGGGGCAGCTGTGGGAGCAGTGCCGGGATGCCCAGATGGAGTTCAAGCGGGTGACAGCAGCTCGGCAGTGCTGCTGGGGCATCGCCTGTGACAACAGCATCTACCTGAACGTCCACGCTTCTGACCTGCCGGTCCGCTACCAGGAGGAGACCTACGAGAACCAGGTGGAGTGATTGTTTACACAGAGTTTATTTGTCCCTTATTTCCTGTATTCTGAGTGAGACTGAAAATGTGGAGTTCCCCAGGGACATGTGTTCTGTGTGCTCGAGTGACTGAAAAGAATAATGTAACATCCTCAAACAGAAGTGTCCCACTTCCTCTGTCAGCTGTGTGCCTCCCTGCACTTTCAGGAGAAACACTGATTGGTCAAGAGCTGATGAGCTGCTGCAGGAAGGTGCAAAAATCAAGAGCACACGTGACTCGACCAATCAGCTGTTTGAACCCTGAGATATGTTGATTTAATGATTTGTGCCTGGTGTGCTCCTGCTTGGTAGGAACGAAAGCCTGCAGCCACAGCGGCCCTTAATGGAATAGTTTGCCCACCCCTGTTCTATGACATTTTTTGCAGAAAACTTACATGCATCAAACTTTACCAATGTATACTGTATATGGAAGTCAAAACCCATTTGAGATATGCTTTTGTTGGACCATCACATTATGTGCATGGTCAATAGATGCCAGTGCTCTACCTTTTTAAACATAGTACTGTTACATTTATTATAGTGAAGATCCTGGAATGAATTATACTTGTTTGTTTTGACCCTGCGTGCGCTCTAACGTGCCGGCTCTGTTTTTCTCTCAGCGATGGAATCCCGTCGATGGTTTCTCCGAGCGATTATTGCCAAGCGACCGCTGGCAGTGGAGTGATGTCACAGGTCTGCAGCACCAGCCTCTGGACAGCTTCGGGCTTCCCTCCAGCAGCTGGGAGTGGGAGGCCGACTGGTACGTGGATGAGAACTTTGAGGGAGAGCCCACAGAGAAGGGGGTGAGTGTTCGGTTAAGTTTTCTTTGCATCTCCTTCTTTCAGCCTCAGTCCTGCTTTGATGTATTCATTGAGATGTTTTGTACATGCAGGGGTGGACCTATGCCATTGACTTCCCTGCCACTTACACCAAAGACAAGAAGTGGAACTCGTGTGTCCGTCGCAGGCGATGGCTCCGTTACAGGAGGTACAAAGCCATGGATACCTGGGCTAAGGTGCGTGTGTATATACGTGTGTGTGTGTGTGTGTGTGTGTGTGTGTGTGTGTCTCTGCGTGAGGCTTTCTGTGTGTTCACCTGCACCTCTATCGCTGTGTGTGCTGACAGATCCCCTCGCAGCCGACTTCGCTTCCAGATCCTTTCAGTGACCTCAGCTGTGGAGGCTGGGAGATCAACGAGGAGCCCAGGGGCCGGCTTTCACTGTGGGCCGTGTCCCTGCAGGGCAAGGTACGGCTCGCTCACACACACACACACACACACACACACACACAGCACTGACCTTAGCCTCAATGATCTAACCCCTCCTTTTCTCTTCAGGTTTGGTTCAGAGAGGGGATCTATCACCAGAATCCTGAAGGCTCTCTGTGGACGGAGGTGCCTCTTCCAGGGGAGGTGGTCCAGATTAGTTGTGGCCCAGGAGATCTGATCTGGGCGGTGCTGTGGGAGGGGCAGTTCATTGTCAG
>JAOWBC010000617.1:13544056-13559736 GCA_028566105.1 Hypoplectrus providencianus
CCCCCCTTTGGTCGATTCTAAACCTTGTTGACCCTCTTCAGATGCCAAACTAGCTCACCTCATCAACAAAATAGCTGTCATTTCACATTAGCACTACATAGGAAACAAGGCAGCTGGCTGAGACCTGGCAGGGCTATCAGTTTCATTCATTAGCTCACTGTTCTCTCTCCCTTTCTCCTCCACACCTCCCTTGCAGCTTCAGTTGCATCCCAAAGCTATTTTCCATATCTGTCAAACTTTCCGGTCTTCTGCTTTCCTGATAACTACTTTTTCTGCCTTTTAGAAAATGTCAGTTCACTGGTGCAAGATCTTTTCTGTTTTCACTATTTTTTAGTCACAATTTATATTCTGCTCTAAATGTCATAGTTACACTTTTTACCATTTACCATTTCTTTTCAGACCTTTGGCCTATAGCACATTAGCAGACCTGGTGCACCATGTTCGTCAGAACTTGCCCCTGACGGATCTATCCCTAGCCGTGCAGCTCTTCGCAAAGAACATTGATGACGAGTCACTTCCAAGTAACATCCAGACTATGTCCTGCAAGCTGCTACTCAACCTTGTAGACTGCATCCGCTCAAAGTCAGAGCAAGAGAACGGCAATGGAAGGGACATCCTGATGAGGATGCTGGAGGTAAGCAGCACTGAGCTAAGATCAGTAGAAAAGAAAAGGTATGTGACACACATGTTGATGAAGCAATGTTGACTTAATTTTGTCTCCTCTTTCTCCTTTAAATCAGGTTTTTGTGTTAAAGTTTCACACCATTGCACGTTATCAGCTTGTCTCCATCTTCAAAAAGTGCAAGCCCCAGTCAGAGATGGGTGTGGTCGACCCAGGGGTGTTACCCGGGGTACCAGCCACACCCACTCCCTCCACCACCCCTGCCATACAACCCCCCGCTCCTCCCACGCCTGTCGCTGCAGCGCCTCAACCCCCGACCGCATCCTTTGATCGAGCTAGTGAGAAGGAAGACAAGCAGACTTTTCAGGTGTCAGACTGCCGCAGCTTAGTCAAGACTCTGGTGTGTGGAGTGAAGACAATTACTTGGGGCATCACGTCTTGCAAGGCCCCAGGAGGTGAGATGATAAACATCCATGCTAAACAACCATGATGGCACCAAGCACAGCATTCAAATGCATATATCAGTAATTGTTTGAAGAAGTATAGACCTATCCACATGCACTGGCTTCCTGCTTTTTGTTTAAAAAAAAAAACATTTTCTTTTGTCCCCAGAAGCTCAGTTTATTCCTAACAAGCAGCTTCAGCCAAAGGAGACTCAGATCTACATTAAGCTGGTAAAATATGCCATGCAGGCTTTGGACATCTACCAGGTACTGCCAAACATTTTGTCTTTATCAATTAAGTTCCATTAATTCCATAAAAAATCCCAAATAAGGATATGACAGAAAACATTGTCCTAATAAATAGAATGATTTAAATCCAGCAACACAATTTAACTGCTCATTCTTGTCCTGACTGACCAGGTCCAGGTTGCCAATAACCAGCAGACATACATTAGAGTTGCCAACTGTCAGACTGTACGCATGAAGGAGGAGAAAGAAGTCCTGGAGCACTTTGCTGGGGTCTTCACCATGATGAACCCCCTCACATTCAAGGAGATTTTTCAGACAACAGTGCCGTACATGGTGGAGAGGATCTCCAAGAACTATGCACTGCAGGTATATTCCATCTCTCATATTGTCAACCTTCAGGTTTCTAACGTAAATGCCCAAGTTTTCTTGCAATTATGCCAGTTATTATCTAACCATTCAAATTACACAGGCTTAAGTCTTAATCCATCACTTGCCTGAAATTTGGTTTCTTGTTTTTTGTTGTTTCACAGATTGTGGCAAATTCTTTCTTGGCCAACCTTTCTACATCAGCTCTGTTTGCCACCATCCTCGTTGAGTATCTTCTTGAGAGACTACCAGAGATGGGTTCGAATGTTGAGCTCTCAAATCTTTACCTCAAGCTCTTCAAGCTAGTTTTTGGCTCAGTGTCACTATTTGCTGCTGAAAATGAACAGATGCTCAAGGTTAGTGGCTGTTTTTTTGGCTCTTTTGTGAGGTTAGATTTTTCTTTATCTGAGTCAGTCCTAACAAATGTGACCATCCCTATCTCATCAGCCACACCTCCACAAGATCGTGAATAGCTCCATGGAGCTGGCCCAGTCAGCCAAGGAACCTTACAACTACTTCCTGCTTCTTCGGGCTCTATTCCGATCCATTGGTGGAGGCAGCCATGATCTGCTCTACCAGGAGTTCCTACCCCTTCTGCCTAACCTGCTGCAAGGTAAAACCCTACGCATGATTTCTCTGAATTGAAGATGATTTGTTTTTAATATGTGTGAAAAAGTACAACCCTGCCCTAATACCTTCCAATATCCCCTCTTCATGCTATAAGGTCTCAACATGCTGCAGAGTGGTCTTCACAAGCAGCACATGAAGGATCTATTTGTGGAGCTGTGTTTGACAGTGCCAGTCCGTCTGAGCTCCTTGCTGCCCTACTTACCAATGCTAATGGATCCACTGGTGTCAGCCCTAAATGGCTCCCAGACTCTGGTCAGCCAGGGCCTTCGCACCCTGGAGCTGTGTGTGGACAACCTGCAGCCTGACTTCCTCTACGACCACATTCAGCCAGTCAGGGCTGAGCTCATGCAGGTGGGAGGTTTTATCATCTTCAAGCCCAATGTAACTTTTACTGATCTGTCTGTCTGAACACTTTTACCACTATTCTCACATGGCATACCTGCCCTCTTGTGGTCCACATGGTCTCCAGGCCACATTTTGGTATTTGTTTTGGCTGAACAACTGAAAAGTTTGTTCTCATTCTGAACCAGAACATCTTCATTTGAATCCCATTCCTGGTATTTGTTTGTCGACTAATTTCAGGCATCAAACAAGATATATAAATAAAAATCCTCCTTTGTTCTTTTCAGTGACACTTTGAAGTTCATAGTTTATGTCCCTCACTTCCTGTTTTGTAGGCCTTGTGGCGTACCCTCCGTAATCCGGCTGAGAGCATCTCTCATGTGGCCTACCGGGTTTTGGGAAAGTTTGGTGGCAGCAACAGGAAGATGCTAAAGGAGTCTCAGCGGCTGCATTATGTTGTGACTGAGGTCCAAGGGCCGAGCATCAAGGCTGAATTCACTGACTGCAAGGCTTCCATACAGCTACCCATGGAGAAGGTAAGATATTCTCCACAAGTTTTTATAGAACTTTACAGAGAAAAGTTTTTGGATGCTTTCGCTTTGTTATTTTTCCTTGTCTTCCTTTTGACTTTTGTATTTCAGTTTTAGAAAGACTGAATTAAACGTAGAAGAGCTTGACATTCCTCATTATTGGGCTTGACTGAGAGCGATATATCCTTGTCAGGGGTTTGTGTGTGTGTGTGTGTGAGATAGAGTGAGTGAGGAGATGTGTGTGTCCTCCAGGTAATTAAATTCATCTCCTGTTTCTCCTCCTCATCCCCAGTCAGTAATCATCAATCTAGTGTGGGCCACCATGACGGCATTATTTACTCTCACTAATGGCTGCTCCTTCTTTCTGGCTATCCATCTGTGTGTTTGCCATCATCATGGGTGCAGGCAGCACACACAGGCTTGCACACGCTCGCTTGCTGCACAGGCTGAAGGCATGAATCTCGAGCAGGCTCATGATACAGCCATATGGATAGTTGGCACATTGAGGGAAAGATAGTTTAAAGTGCTGTAAGGTAAATTGAGAGATCAAATAACTGATTTGAATAACGTGAATCTCTTCAAGGTAGTATCTCTTCAAGTAGTAGCAGTGTGTTTTCAATTTCTTCTGATTCTTTTGTTTTAAGATTTCACCCTTAAAAGGCTTGAGGGAAAACCGTTTTTTTCCTCCAAAATTTAAATTCTACTTCTATTGTCCTTCAACTTTATTTTGAAGTACTAGTCATAGAATACTCATCAGAGTCTGAGTCCTGACTAGAAATATCCAAATATCCCAATATACTGACAACTCCTACAATTCAATTTTGCTGTGCCCTCATCCTCTCACCCTCCTGTTTTTTTTTCATCCTCCTTATCTTCTTCCCTCTGTTGTGAATGGCATTAATTAGTTCATTTTCTCCCTTTTCAAGTGGTCGGTTGCCGTGACTTGTCAGCCCATAATGTAGAAATCATAATAACCTTCACTTGGGCAGATGGTGCCCTGTGTTATTTCTTGAAAATTATTCACATATAGGCGTATATCTCAATTTAATTCCTGTACAATCATATGGAAATATTTTTTTGCATTCCAAAATATAAAGATTTTGAAGTAAGAATTGTTGTTTGTTCTTTTCAAGGCGATAGAGACTGCACTTGACTGTCTGAAGAGTGCCAATACAGAGCCCTACTACAGACGTCAGGCTTGGGAGGTCATTAAGTGTTTCCTGGTGGCCATGACAAGTCTGGACGACAACAAGCACGCTCTCTACCAGCTTCTGTCTCATCCTAAGTAAGTAAACATTCTGGTTTTGATTTTGTCATATGCGCAGATGTGATTTGTTTACAATTATTGATATTATTGATGTTGTATGTTTACCACAGCATAAGTATGAAATATAATTTGTGGAATATCCGTGACAATGCATTTACATAAGTCTACACAAAATACATCTTATGTGTTTGACGTTTAATTCCACACAAAGCCATGTCTTTGATTAGTCATTTTCCCTCATTAACCTTTACTCTCAGCTTAACCTTGACCTTTCCCCCTTCCCAAATGTAACCCTCCCTCCCTGTCTCTGTTCTCCCAATCCCACCCAACACACCAGCTCTGTGTGTAATATCTCACCTCCACCCCTGTCCCGCCACCTGCTGACATGCCCTGCTTTCAGACTCTCACATCAAGTCTTCACCACCCTCCACACTACACGCTGCCTTATCAATTATTTTTCAAGAGCGGGAGTTGCTAATTGCTAATTGCAGACCCCCTACCCTCTGGCAGGCTGCACTGCGAGGCGGAGACACATACATGATCAGACAAATAGGAAGGGGGGGCTGGGTGGCTTAGTCACATTACCATCATTGATCCCCGGGCAGAGGCTAATTGACTTTCCCCTGTCTGTTTACGCTACACTATGCCCCTTACACTCTCCTGTCATTACGCACTAACCCACACACACATGCACATGAATATCTGTAGGAATAATGAAGTGTGTCAGTTATGATCAGAGGGCCTTTGCCAGCCCCCTCTTCTTGTAAGATGTGTCCTTTCTCCCTTGAAAAATTGAGTTTTCTTTCCTTCTCCCTCCCTGCCTCTCTTCATTTTTCGCCTCAGTATTTTGCCACGGTAAATATACCCTTTCAGTTTTAAAAGAAAAAACACATAGGGCAAATTGTGAAATGACAACAGAGGAGAACGCAGCAGTATTGGAGTGGCAGGCTACTGGATGACTGACTGGCAATCTATCTGACATGCTGTCAACCATGCTGCCCCCTACTTTCTCCACCCACCATGCTCCCTGGCTAGCCTCATTCCTTTCCTCACTCCCCCCACCCTCCCTGTACTCCAGTTCTTCTCTCTTCTTCTCCAAAGAGCAGTCTTTTAAATGGCAATAATGAAATGAAGCGATCCATCAGGTCTGCCCCTGGCGTGTGGCATTATAAAACACAAGCTCAAGCATGGAGAAAACAGCTGCTCAATCACACCAAGGCCCAGTTGCCTTCAGCTGCAGTAAATAACAAAAATACCAACAGGGGACAAAGAGGGAAGCAGAGGAATAGAAAGGCAGAAGGAGCTCAGAGGAGAGAATCAGAGTTCCAGGTTTGGCAACTGCAGACAGGCAATGAACAGGGACCTTATTTAAATATTGGCAAATCAGCTGAACGCAAACCATTGAATGATTTCTGGGTTTTTAGCTTGAAGACAGTATTTACATCCACATATTATTATGTTGTCCTTGTTAATATGTAATCCTTGAATTCATTGTGTCCTCCATTAGCTTTGCTGAGAAGTGGATCCCCAATGTCATCATCTCTCACCGCTACAAAGCACAAGACACGCCGGCCCGCAGAACTTTTGAACAGGCCCTGACTGGGGCATTCATGTCTGCTGTGATAAAGGACCTGAGGCCCAGTGCGCTGCCCTTTGTTGCCAGCCTGATTCGCCATTATACCATGGTTGCTGTGGCTCAGCAGTGTGGTGAGGGGCCGGTGCTCTTTCTGCTCTCTACATCTAATATTAGCTTTCTGTTTTGCCTTTGTATTAATTCCCAGCTGCACAAAAAAATCAGTCACTTTCCAATTTTGTCCTTTGCTCAGTTTTATTAAAAGTCTGTTTTTTTTTATTGACACAAAAATAAAAAAAGAAATGAAAAAGTTACGACTGTTGGAAAGCAAAGTGCATGGTTTATACAAGGTTGTCCAAGTTGGATAAAGCAGAAAGGACATTGTATATTTAGTCAAGGTACCTTAAAGGTACAAAGCTGTTGTTTCATCTTTTGATTTATATTTAGATTCATATATTTCACATTAAAGATTATTCCTTTCCACTTGTCCTTCCCGGTATTCCCAGGTCCATTCCTGCTGCCGAGCTACCAGCTGGGCAGCCAGCCAAGCACAGCCATGTTCCACAGCGAGGAGAACGGCTCAAAAGGCATGGACCCTCTGGTTCTGATTGATGCCATAGCGATCTGCATGGCCTATGAGGAAAAGGAGCTGTGTAAGATCGGAGAAGTGGCCCTGGCTGTCATCTTTGATGTCGCTAGCATCATCCTTGGCTCCAAGGAAAGGGTAAGTCCCTGGGACGAGGGTATTGAAGGGTTCAGTTATTTGTGAATGTAATAAAGACATTGGCATTTATGCTCATGATGCCAATTGTTTTGTAGCTGTGGTAAACCAGGCCATTAATCTAACTTTGGAAATGATTTCACACTGAGTCGTAGTCTTGCATGTTCATACTGCTGTTTGATCAAATTCAAAGTATCTCCCACATGTTTTAAATATTCCTTTACTTGTTTGATTCATGTTTTTTGTGTATGATAGTTTTAAAATGGAAATCAGTAAATCATCTTGACCTCTTGTCTACATCTTCAGGCATGCCAGCTGCCCTTGTTCTCCTACATTGTGGAGCGTCTGTGCGCCTGTTGCTATGAGCAGGCCTGGTATGCCAAGCTTGGCGGTGTGGTGTCAATTAAGTTCCTAATGGAGAGACTGCCTCTGATCTGGGTGCTACAGAACCAGCTCACCTTTCTCAAGGCCCTGCTCTTTGTCATGATGGACCTCACAGGAGAGGTTAGAGGAGATTTTTGAAAGGAATAGAAGTGATTTTTTAAAAGTATTTAGTACTTGGATTTACCTGCTTTCAGTTTTTGTCGACTCTTGTATTGACATAATGTTTTACAACTTTCCTCTTCAGTCTCACACTCACTGCTGTGGCATGGTACTTAGTAACTTATTGATTTTTGCAATAAGGTGTCAAATGGAGCAGTTGCCATGGCTAAGACCACCCTGGAGCAGTTGCTGGTGCGCTGTGCCACTCCACTGAAAGATGAAGAAAAGACTGAGGAGCTGCTGGCTGCTCAGGACAAGTCTTTTCATATGGTTACGCATGACCTGGTTCGAGAGGTCACCTCCCCCAACTCAACCGTCAGAAAGCAGGCCATGCACTCCCTGCAGGTGCTCGCGCAGGTCACTGGCAAGAGTGTTACTGTCATCATGGAACCACACAAAGAGGTGAAACCAAGAACTGTGAAGTTTTTTATGATTTTATATTGTATAACTGCTATGCTAGACAGGATTTTATGTGAAATCCTACAATTGAAAAAGACATCCGATCTCTTTTAAGACTGATACTTTCTAAGCATCTTACAATTTCGAAACATAATTTATGGGGGAAATACAGAATATCTTCTAATTTACATAATATATTATTTTTTTTGTGCTGCTTCAGGTGTTGCAAGATATGGTTCCTCCCAAGAAACACCTGCTCCGCCACCAGCCTGCCAATGCCCAGATTGGCCTGATGGAGGGCAACACCTTCTGTACCACCCTGCAACCCCGCCTCTTCACAATGGACCTCAATGTCATGGAGCACAAGGTCTTCTATACAGAGGTATACATTAAATTTTTATCAGTTATTCAGTCTGATGTACTACTGAACAATAGTCATTTCATTAAACTATGAATGTAAGTAACATAGTTGCAAATACAATGTTACATGTACAAAGATATGTCAGGCTTAGATTTTGCAAAGTGGGCTGAATCATGCAAAAATGCAAAATTAAACTTTAAGCACTCAGATGATTGACCTCTGACACTGACTGCCTGTTTGTCCTCTCTTCTGCATAGCTGTTGAACCTGTGTGAGGCAGAGGATGCTGCTTTGATGAAGCTGCCCTGCTATAAGAGCCTTCCCTCCCTCGTTCCCCTCCGCATCGCAGCTCTCAGTAAGTAGGCCTGGCTGAATTTGATATTTGCCCTATTACTTGATGGAATTTGCATTTGATTCATACTCATATTTGTGGTAATTGAAAGTAGTTCTGGATGAAGATAAATTCCTGCATTTTGCAAACTATTCATTATTCATGCAACCTATAATCTTAGCCTGAGGAGAATTGACATGAGAGATCATATTCTAACTTTATAGTCTAACTACTGTTATGGTAGCAGAGACTATTATGTATTAAGTAATAACTATCTATGGAAGCTATCCTCCTCTGCTCTCCTAGTAAAAGATTAAGAAATCTTGTGATGAAAAACAAGACTCTGGAAGTCATAAAACCTTTTTAAAAAAATGACCTGATTATCCGAAAACTATCTTTCACAAAAGGCACTTAGTGATTAAAAACAAAAATTTCTCATTAGAAGACCTATCCAAATCGTTTTACAATTCAAAGTTACAAAATTACAATTCAAAGTGTTTACATAATTTGACTTGCTACTTTTGAGTTAATTTATTAATTTTTATCATCTCTTGTCTCTTTCTTGTCATAAAGAAAGTCTTGAATGTTACTTTTCTTGCTGTTTAGATGCCCTTGCAGCTTGTAATTACTTGCCACAGTCCAGAGAGAAGATCATTGCTGCCTTATTTAAAGCTCTCAACTCCACCAACAATGAACTGCAGGAAGCAGGCGAGGCGTGTATGAGAAAGGTCAGTGAGATCTTTCATAATTTTCTTGGTACTAGTCATTGGTTTTAGTGTGAAAGGAGGCCAAAATTCCTGCCATGATATGCTGTGTTAGCCTCTTTACATTGGTCTTTTTAAATCGAAAAAAATGATTTAGGAAAATTTCAACACCATATTGATTACATATTGAAAGCTCAGACCTGTACAACACAACTTACTTCAACTGCAACTCCCCTGAGCACAACACTCCCTGAGACCCGCGGCACTCTAAACCTGGATTAAAGACTATTCCCTTAAGCTATGAAGTGATCTACCCATGATCAAAATAGTGTACTACTTTGTTAATCCTCCCCTCACACCATTACCCCACCCAGTTCTCTTCATATGGACCGGCCTCTGCTTTATCACACGTTCCATGAACCATGTCTGCCATTCATCAGAGTATCCATACCATCTTAGTCTCTATCCCTCTACCTCAAGCCCTCTGTCCCCTTTCCCTTCCATTTCTGTGTCCTTCATTTTCTTTCTTTACCACCATCACTCCTTTTCACTGTCCTGTGATTTTTTTGTTTATTTTTTTGTCTGGCCATTCTCTGCTCTCTCCATTCTTTCATCTCTGCCCTGCTAGCACTAATGAGCGTTGCCATGGACCGATCGATACAGGATGGAGTGTTTGTTCTCAGCACTGAGAGGAAAATGAATGTGGCTGCCATGCATCATTCCCTCCCGTCTGTGTGAGGGTGTTTGTGTGCGTCATCAGTGTTTGGTGTTAGCGTGTGAGGTTGTTTATGGCTGGTCATGCCCTCATTTGAGTGGCCTTAGTTCCTTAATGGAGACACAAGGGGTAGTGAGCAGTTCATGGGGCTAAAAAAATTCACAAGGCCAGGTCTAATGTAGAAATAATTTGTTGAAATGCATTGGGGAAAAAGATCTGGCAACAAATCTTAATAATCATACTTTCAAGCTTGCACATTTTTTTATGGAAAGTTGGGCAACATCAGAAAATACAAGCCTGCATACTGAGTTAAGATAATAATGCCAACAAATTCTGTACATGCTTATATTTACAAACAGTTATTGTAAAAGAACACTATTTTGTTTCTCTTATTTATTTTAGAAGTTGTAAAAGGTTTTCCTTTTGAAATTGCAAATGATGTTTTCTGTTTTAGTTCCTGGAAGGCGCAACCATTGAGGTGGATCAGATCCACACTCACATGAGGCCCCTGCTGATGATGCTGGGTGACTACCGCAGCCTGACGCTCAATGTCGTGAACCGTCTGACCTCTGTCACACGTCTTTTCCCCAACTCCTTCAATGACAAGTTCTGTGATCAGATGATGGTGAGAAACTTTGACCTTTGCTCTACTCCTCTTCATCCTCATCTGACAACATCTTTTTTTCAAGAGACTTGACAGCAAAGGATGCAGCTCATGATTGCATCAGCATGTCAATCCAAGCTCTTGATCGTGCTATGTGTAACTGTCATGGAATCCTTGTTATGGTGACACCGGTGGCCTCTAACAGATCCGCAGTCTGCAGCTGAAGAAGCAGCTCTCAATCTAAGCACCCTGGTTCATAAACATGATTGACCAATGTTGTTTTTATGCATCATCATGTTGATTCATGATATTCACTACCTTGCTTTTTGCAGACTACCTTAATATCTAATATTACTGAGCAAGAGATGGCAGATCAATGAGGCATATCTAAGCTAGCGTTTCCTTAATTTGTGGTTAGCTATTGGGCCACCATTGCCTTCACCAAGTCAAAATCTTAATCCTATTTCCCTTTGTGTCCTTCAGCAACACCTGAGGAAGTGGATGGAGGTGGTCGTAATAACACACAAGGGAGGCCAGCGCAGTGATGGCAGTGTAAGTATACATAGTTCAGACAGTTCCATACAGCAATCAAAAAATTATATACAAATGTCAAACTTTCATCACTCATAACAGTAGATATATATCATGCTTCTTCCAATTAACTATTAAAAATTCTTTTCCAAAAGCAAAACAGGTCAATACAGATGTTTTGCTCAGTTAAGCCATCCTGTCCAAACCAAATAGCACTCTCAGAAAGGGCGGAGAATTTGCCCCTTATTCACACAAAGCCACAGTCACATGTAGTCAACACCTCCTCAATGCGGCCTCCCAGATGAGTTGTGAGTGGCCATATTACAATCAATGATTAATTAGGCGCCAGGCAGGCGGTGGTGGGCCCAGCGCTGCGTCTCCTCATTATCTCCCCGACAGATAACCTTGTAAAGTCGGAGAAAAGGTGAGAGAGAAGGATGGGGGAAAAACAGCTGCCTCTACCTTATAGAAATAAAGCTCATTCTTCCCTTCCTGTTCTTTATGCAAGTTCATCCTGTCCCATCTTAAAATGGTGTGTTTAATTAGATGCAAATTGGCCCTTTGTCTTTCCCTCCCTCTACCAGTGGTCTTTGTGTGTGTTGACAGCATGGCTGGCAGTGACAATAAAGCTAGGGTCAGGGGGTCAGTTAGCCAAGCCTGATAAAGACAAACTGGAGAAAAGGGGACGGTGCAGGACTGAGAAGGATGGTATGAAGACATGTGGACATGTAAGTGGGTTTTGACCAAGAGGAGGAGAGAGTGGAACAGCGATGTGTGAGGAGGTGTAAAGAGCTTGTATGAAGGAAAAAGAAAATGTCAGTCTCTTTATGACCTGATAACTGTCAATAGAGTGTTTCTCCTCCAAATGCTACAGATTATGTGTTGCTCCACTGACATTCCAGTATTGCCCCTGCTCTGTTATTCATCAAATGCTGGGAAAAGTTGTTCCTGAGGTCACTGGTAAAGGTTGCTGCTGTCTGCCCATTCATTTCATTATCACCCTGTCTTATCTACTCACCTTCCATATGGAACAAAGACAGACAACACACAGACACACACAAATGCACACATACTGCTCTGCTGACTCTGATCATTGTCTCCCGTTCCGGTACAGCCTGCGTTGGAGGGCGTTGAGGTGAGATGTGACCTGGTGTTGCGCCCTCTGTTGGTGACTCTCTGTCAGTGATTTCAACTTAGTTGAACCAATGTTGTGCTGGTGAATTGAACCAATGTCGTGGTAGTGGTGCTGGTGGAGTTGCCCAGTATTTCTGTGTCTGTGTCTGTGGTCGTCTTCAGAAATGTTACCGTCATCTCAACCTAACTTCATATTCTGACTGTTTTAGAAATGTCCGATCCTCCCTCTTTTCCCTTTGACTTTTGCACCCCTAGATTAATAGAAGGTTAATGAAAATGGCCATGCATTCTGTCCTTTGTTTGTACCCTGTGCCAATTTAACCAATATCTCATGCCAGAGTGGTGCACTGCACCTTTCTTGTGGGAAGTTACCCGACTACATTTTCTGTTTGACTAAGATTTGTCCTTGTCTTTCCACAGTGGCTGTCCATCAAGACTGTCTGTCAGAAATTATGTCCATGTCTAATTCATCTTTCCCCAAATAACATCCACTCCCTTTTTTCTTCTTGACTCTTTCTGTAGGAGATGAAGATCTGCTCTGCCATCATTAACCTATTCCACCTGATCCCAGCCGCACCTCAGACTCTGGTCAAACCTCTGCTGGAGGTGGTCATGAAGACAGAGAGGGCCATGCTCATAGAGGTAGGACACAGACTTCTCTTTTTGGGTTATTCTTTGTGCAATAAAGAACTTTATAGCTTGAAAAAGGCTCACTGACATCACTTAAAGATAACTTATAGGTGAAGTAGGTAATGCTTGAACATTTTACAATAAATACTTGAAAACTCTCTCGATAATCTGTTGATATAATTTTTTTTTATCCTAAAATAAGATTTCTTATCCTAATTGATCTATATAGGACGTAAAGCGTAATGGCACATTAAACTCATTCAGCATAGAAAATTATCTTTGAATCATTACCATCTTCCCTATTTCTGCCGGTAACCTGTTTCTCCCCTCCTCCCTTACTCATCTCTCCTGTGCCAGGCTGGCAGTCCATTCAGGGAGCCCCTGATCAAGTTCCTGACGCGTCACCCATCTCAGACGGTGGAGCTGTTCATGATGGAGGCTACGCTGAACGACCCCCAATGGAGCCGCATGTTCATGGTCAGACACTGGCAGCTTTAAGTAGCACTCCCTCCAGTCTTTTTATTGACACATTTGCCATTAAAACTACATTTTGCTGCCTCAGTAATAGGCTATAATAAGGGATATATTGGATGTTTGGAGGCTCAGTGGTCCTGTTAACTCCAAATTGAGATGGATCACTCACAGTTAAAAAATCTCAATTTTCTGTATCATGTTTCTTTAAATGTGTTGTTCCATTTGCTGATCCAGTGCATGGTTCTCTCTAGTCTTGCCATATGTCATTTTGCATCATATTTACAGTTTGTGCTTGATTTCACAGAGTTTTTTGAAACACAAAGATGCCAAGCCACTAAGAGATGTCCTGGCATCTAATCCGAACCGCTTCGTCCCCCTGCTGGTTCCTGCTGGCACTGCGGCAACTGTTCGACCTGGATCTCCTTCCACCACCACAGCCAGGTTGGACCTGCAGTTTCAGGCCATCAAGGTAAACACACGTTTTCATTATATTTGCATCAATTTATACATCCTATACACACAATCATGTCATGTCAGGTTAGTGTAAAGCTAATTTCAATCATTTGACCACTAACCTTTTCTTCCTTCTCCATGCCCTTTGCTCAGATCATCAGCATCATAGTGAAGAATGACGAGGGTTGGCTGGCAGGCCAACACTCTCTGGTCAGCCAACTGAGGCGAGTCTGGGTCAGTGAAGCCTTCCAGGAGAGACATCGCAAAGACAACATGGCTGCCACCAACTGGAAGGAGCCCAAGTTGCTGGCTTACTGCCTGCTTAGCTACTGCAAGTATGTACATTTATTCATTATGCAATAGGGATGGACAATGCCTAAATGTTGTTATAAGAGCTAAAAATGGACATTTAATATGAAAATCTGAGTATGAAGTGGTAACCACCTAAACAGCCACTGCTGATGAGCCTGTGAGGTAAAATCAGCTGCTGGTAAAAGTTAACAAGCTGTCACCCTGTTAGTCCTGTATTTGAGCTGTTACTTTTTGTAAGGACAACAATCTAATGATTTTTAAAAGTTACTGCAATTACTAACTAACTTAATGGCATTTCAGTCACGAATGACCTGCTTGCCCCACCTCTCTGAGCACAAAGAAAACACTTGGTGCACCATTCACTTAGCAGATGTTTATTCTAGACCCTGCAATTAACCCCTGACCACTCCAGCTCCAAGTTTTGGAGGGTTTTTGTTCAGTCAACCCTCTAAGGATAAATGATAAAAGTGGTTTTCTTTATTGTAAAACTTACTAATTACCCGAGTGTATCTAAGGTTATTGTAAATTTCTGATGTAAGACATTGCTTCTGTTGTTGACATCCAGTATATCCTTATCTATACACTGAACCTGTTGGCCTCCAATCTCCTCTGTAGGCGCAACTATTCAGAGATCGAGCTGCTTTTCCAGCTGCTGCGGGCCTTCACGGGTCGCTTCTTATGCAACATGACCTTCCTGAAGGAGTATATGGAGGAGGAGATTCCAAAGAACTACTCCATTGCCCAAAAACGTGCACTGTTCTTCCGCTTCGTTGAGTTCAATGACCCACACTTCAATGATGAGCTGAAAGCTAAGGTACGTACACATGCGGTTAATGACTACATGACCTGAATAGCCAATGACTTCTGGCATTGACATTGAATTATGCAGACAATCGATAGGTATATCAATAGGTTAATATTACGAATCGAGTTTTTGTCTTATGTTAGGTGTTAAAAACTAAAAAGTTAACCATTCAACTTGTTCAGATTGAATTGATTTATACATTTAACTGTACACTGTGCAAAGTAACTTGTAATTTGGAATTTTAGTTGTCATTACAAAAGACTATTTTCAGTGCAACACTTCAAAGAATGATCAAGGGGCTTTCTTTGCAGCTCTGCTGTTATGTTTCTCTTTTGTTCTAGTACAGTTATCAGTCATTTTTGTCTTTAAAAGCTTGCAAAAAATTATATCATTAATTGAATATGCTAGTATGTTAATTTATATTCATGGAGCTCATGAAGGCCCTAATTGAGAAAATGTTGTTATGCTTTGGACTTTGCGTGCATTGTGCTAGAGAAAAAGATTAAAATTTTGGATCATCCTGAAAAAAAAAAGAAAAGGTCATTTATT
This sequence comes from Hypoplectrus providencianus, assembly GCA_028566105.1. Taxonomy (NCBI): domain Eukaryota; kingdom Metazoa; phylum Chordata; class Actinopteri; order Perciformes; family Serranidae; genus Hypoplectrus; species Hypoplectrus providencianus. Next base: position 13,559,344 of record JAOWBC010000617.1, read on the forward strand.
TTGTGGCCGTCGTTGCCAGTCCTAGTCTTAATGATGCAACATAAATCAAGTTTCTAAATTCTTTGAGCATCTGTTCAGCTTACTTACTCTGCTGCCTCGGAGTGGGACCTGATCTGTGTGACTTTTATGGTTGGTGTGTTTTGTACCAGAAGTTCTTTGATAGAGTCAGGAAGGTCATTTTGTCTGGTTCGAGACCCTCAGAGGCTCACAGATGAATGCTTCTGTCCTCTCTACCTGACCTGCTGCTGCAAGCATTACAATCATTCGGGCTGCTTTTTAATTAAGCTCACTCTCCTGCATGCATGCCCTCACGCATACACTCACACACACACACACACACACACACACACACACACACACACACACACACACACACACACACACACACACACA
>JAOWBC010000617.1:13563210-13612449 GCA_028566105.1 Hypoplectrus providencianus
ATATATATAGTTCATTTTCAAGGTTTTCCTCCTTTACATAATGCCACTCATAGTTAGTAGCAATGATTTACTGACATAAAAGAAACTTTTTAAATTGCAGCACTAGGGAGGAACATATAAATTCCTTCTTTGATTCTTGAAATGCCACATTGTTTCATTGTTGTTTTAGGTCACATCTGACATTGTGCCCCATCTGTTCTGATCTGTTATCTGAGGCTAATAGGACCTGTGTATTTCATATTTTATAATCGATTTTGAGTGTAGATTACTATTTTATCACTTAATTATGTCCCATGGAAACTGAGATGAAGAGTTTTTTCTTTCATGCAGCTTTGGAAATACAGCACAAAAATTTCTCCTTTGTGCAATGTGTCCCATCAGTGAAATTATCCACTCTAGCTCGTGAAGGAGTGGAGGTTGGGTATTTTCCCAAGTAAATTGAAAAATGTTTACTTTTTAATTGTTATTATTTAAAATCATGCGTTTTTCTGTTTTGTAGGTTTTGCAGCACATCCTGAATCTTGCCTTCCTGTACAGTTTTGAGAAAGGAGAAGGTGAGCAGCTGCTTGGACCACCCAACCCTGAAGGAGACAATCCTGAAAGCATCACAAGTGTCTTCATCACAAAGGTACACCTACTTCTTTCCTCTTAACATCTTTCTTCACATTCAGTTTGCTCACTTCTCCCCCTTCTCCCTTTGTTCATTACTCACCAGCTTTGTCTCTCCATCCGTCTCCCTGATTTCATTACCTGCTGCATTTCCTCTCATAATGTCTTATCAGTCCGGCACATCTCCATACTCTCAGTCATCATCAACTAGGTCTCACTTAGTCTGATTCTTCTCCTCCCATGGCCTCCACACATTACTTGATCACTTAATTGCTATCATTCCATCTTTCTCTTTTTTCTTTTCATCTCCTCCATCTGTCTGTTTTTATGTCTCCCTCTCACCATTCAGCGGGTCCCTCTTTCCATCACATTTCATTCATCAGGCCTGACTATAATTCCTGGTGTAAATGTCACAGTGTGACCATGCTAAAGGTCAGCATGTTTGTTTGTGCTGTGGCAGATCTCATCACTGACTAACACCAGTCCTAATGGCTGCTAATGGCTCCTCTACGCTCTGGTTAAAACTCATTTCCTCTCTCGGCTCCCTCTCTCTGAATGCTCTCCTCTTCTCTGTACCCATCCCCAGGGAGTTTATATGTTGATGGTTGTTTCGAACTGGTGGCTGTCTTTTTGTAAGATGTTTTCAATTTGTGGGAAGTATTTTATATATTTTTGCTGTACCTGATGGAATTCCAATGTAATTTTGGGAAGTGAACATCCATCCAACTGCAGTATACTTAGGTAATTTAGGGAAACACTTTTTTCCATACGCGTTTCTCTTTGTTATTAATCATTAATAAGGTGCATTAAGTAATCTATGGCTTCTATTGACCTCTGTTGGTTTCTGGTAAGAATTACAGCTGCACAAACATGTCTGTGGCATTTATATTCCACACTCCAAAAATGTGTGACTTTCTTGTTTGTTTTGTACACAACAGATCTCAAAATCATGAAAAATAGTTGTTAAATAATTGTCGATAACGCTGCATACATAATGTGCTATGTTCAGCAAAAACTGCAGGGTTTGTCCCTTTGTCCCATCTATTTCCCTTCACTAAACAAACTTTAACCCCATGTCTCTCTTCCCTTTCCAAGGTCCTGGACCCAGAGAAACAGGCTGACCTGCTTGACTCGCTGCGAATCTGCCTGCTGCAGTTCTCCACCCTGCTGGTGGAGCACGCACCCCACCACATTCATGACAACAACAAGTCACGCAACAGCAAGCTGCGGCGCCTCATGACCTTCGCCTGGCCGTGCCTGCTGCCCAAAGCCTGTGTGGACCCTGCCTGTAAATACAGCGGTCACCTGCTTCTGGCCCACATCATTGCAAAGTTTGCCATTCACAAGAAGATTGTGCTGCAGGTGAGGAAGAAAGAGAGAGAGATAAAATACTTAATGAAGCTTGGGTTTAACTTAACAAACCATTAGGATTGAACTGAAAAAGAAACGACAGATCTATGCAAAACAGAAAACGAGAAACAACAACTTGCATTGAGCAGAACCAGAAGTTTATGTATGGGCGAGAGAGAGAGAGTGAGTTTTTTGTGGTTTAAGAGCATAGTCCAATGTTTTTATCATATGTCATATAAAATGATATGACTTCTTCACCATCTCTGCCCAGGTGTTCCACAGCCTGTTGAAGGCCCACACCATGGAGGCCCGGGCCATTGTTCGGCAGGCCATGGCAATTCTGACTCCAGCTGTGCCTGCCCGCATGGAGGATGGTCACCAGATGTTGACACACTGGACTCGCAAAATCATCGTGGAGGAGGGACACACTGTACCGCAGCTGGTCCACATTCTGCATCTCATTGTACAGCACTTCAGGGTGAGCAGATAAGAAAGATAATGCACAAAGGATTTCCAGTTTGTCAATCGCCAACACAGAGGGCTTAATGATGAGGCCAGAAAATTCTCTCTCTATTTTATATCACATTATTGGTAAATATCACAATATAGCAATTATTCTGTAAATTTATTTAAATGGTTTAAAATAAGCACTGTGTACTTCATCACATTGGATATTTTTTTTATTTTTGGAACTGCGTGGAAAAAAAGTAAAAGTGAAATACTTTTTGAAATGGAATATTTAAGGTTCCTGAAAACAGTTACTTTGGCCTTACAGTCTCTAAGGTTTAAAGGAGTTCTCCTGTTGCTCCGCATTTACATCTTCACAATCCTCCCTGTCTGCTCCAAGCAGCTGGATTTAGTAGCTTGCATGAAAATCACAAGATCAAAAAGAAATTAGATTTTCCTGAACTGTGTAGCTCACATTGTGGAAACTGTTTTGCTATCTCTACTGTAGACCTTTTTCATAATGTTTTAAGATATGTCTTGGTCACAACCTTTGTCACTGGTAAAACTTGTCATTCTCTGTTCACTCTGCTGTGCGTGTAACTGGAGGGCACTAAATTGTGGTATTCATCCCAGTTTAGACCAAACTTATAAAACACCTAACTTATTATTGACTGTCAAATACCACATTCTTGCACTTAATAAAACCTGGGTATGTTGCCAGCACATGGCCTGAGATGGCAACAGTCAACCAGGGCCATTCCTTACTGCTGCCAGTTCCCTGCTCAGTGTGGCTTCTGCAACTGCACTGAACCACATGTGGGGAAAAACAGTTGAGAAGCTATTTTTACTGATTATCTGAGTGCCCCAAATTAAATGATGCCTCTTAACCACTCCTAATGGAAATGAAGCATCATCATTAAAAGTTGGATTATCTTGTATGACCCAGTTAATAGTTTTTTCTGATACTAGTTGGTTCACTAAGTTTCTGTTCGATATTGTCACAAGAACAATGTTGTGCCCTGTTGCTTTCTTGTCAAAAGCTGGATCATTTGTCACTGGGCAGTGGAGTTAATGGTAACCTCCCGCTGCATATAATCGCCTTAATGCAGATACAGTCCCAGGCACAACCCTTCTCAGCAATGATCAGCAGTCAGGGAGCTCCTCTTCTGTTCACAAGTCAACACCAGTAAAGGATCATTGGCCTTTATGTTCCTTTTCCTCCTCAAACTTAAAACACACTTTCTGCCCTCTCGCTCCTTGAGCCGATGTCTCGGCGCCTCGCCGGTCAGAGAGCGACAGTCTCTTAGCAGAAGACTGACATTTTGCTCAGCGCCTCTCTCTTTCTCACTGACAGGCTGCTCTCACTGGGCCAGATGACTAATCTAATGTAATCACATCAGCATAATTACGCTGGGGAGGAGATAATGACAGACAGATGAGAGACTTTGTGGTGCATGTGTGTGTGTGTTTGATAAAGAAATAGGGAGATTGTGTGCGTGTTTGTCTGTGTGCACACGTGATGGACAGGGCTTAGCCACTCTGTCATTAAGGGGCTGTGAAGCCCTGCTCTATCGACTATAATTACCCTCAAAGTGAGAAGCTTTAATATTCTTTGACACTGGCAACAGCCCTCAGATAGACATCTCATCTCTTGCTCTTTTGTCTGCGTGCGTCTGTGCGTTTGAGAGTCCCAGTTCGGTTTGCGATGAAGCTAAGTGACTCTTGAGTGTGACGCTTGAGAGTGTGAATTCTCGGGGCTAAGTGTGTGTCATCATGTCCTTGAGACTAAGTACGACTGCGACTTCAGAGTTTGCCTCCTCTGACTCAGTGTCTCGAAGTGATTGAGCACCCTGTTAAACTTTGCATGTGTTATCATCCCAAAGTTGTAACAAAGAAATGTAGTTGCTTTAAGTCATTTTTTTTTATTTTTGTCAGAATTCATGATGATGCTGCTCTATGGGCAGGATGACAGGATTGTAGTCAGTTCCCACCATCGATTTTGAGGAATATAACGGTCTACTTGGGAAACAGTCTTCTTGGGAAACCATAAGTTTGGTTATATGTGAAGAATTGCCCAAAAACTCAATCTCATAATTGATTTTGGTTGGTTACTAAGGCCATGAAAGCCACTCTCATTTATAAGTGATGACATGAGTAGGACAGTATATTTACTCGTGAAGCTGAGGGAAGGCTGACGTTTTCTTCATCTGTTGTGGAAGCTCTGAGAATAAGTTTGCAAAGCCAGTAATGTACTTTGTTTGTCAAATCAAACTGTATACATTTAATTTCATTATATTACAGTTCACATCACATATTCGTATCTTGCTGAAAGTCATGTAGCACTGTATTCAGGTTCTCTCCCTCTAAGGATGCACTTTGGCAGCAGGAGTGTTCATGTAAGGAATGGTTTTGTTTTGTCCACAAAGTGGGGTTTTCCCTCATGTTTGTAAGCTTCTAATCTTGCAATATGTTCACTCTCTTTCTGGACTCTTTCATACTTTTGAATACTTTGTAAAGAATGCCAAAAAGCCACAGTGGCATTTTATGTTGAATTCTGAGTTTAAGTTCCGCTTTCTTATTTAAGAAATCTCTGCTGTGATCTCTGCTTATTCTTTATGTTGAATCACTACTTATATAGTATTATTATAGCAGATTTATGTTGCATATCATATCTTTAATGTTTACTCTCTGCTGTCTCTTTCCAGGTGTACTACCCTGTGCGCCACCACCTGGTGCAGCACATGATCAGTGCAATGCAGCGTCTGGGCTTCACCCCCAGTGTGACCATCGAGCAGAGGAAACTAGCTGTGGACTTGGCTGAGGTGGTCATCAAATGGGAGTTGCAGAGAATCAAAGACCAGCAGGTGTGTTCATAGTCCACCATGTAGACACAATAACAACAATCTAGACAAAGAGGCTATTTTTTTCTGAATTTAAAATCATATCAACACAGTTAGTCTGTGGTTATCAGGAGCAGCGCTGGAGCCATGCACAGTGAGGTATTAATGCAAACTGTAGGTGCTTATTATTATATGAATTATGTTCATTTATCATAGAGATTTAAATATTGTCTCGTCACATCTGATAAGAACTAATTTCTCATTGTACTGTAAGAATCATTGCTAAGATATGCACATTATTCTGTTAAATGTAATTATATTAACTGATGGATCTCTCTTTGGCATGGCAGCCGGAGTCTGAGGCTGAAGTAAGCGCTGGTGGTGAAGGGACGAGTGCTGGTGGTGTGAAAAGAGGACTGTCTCTGGAAGCTGCTGCTGCTGCTGGACAAGATGTCAAGAGATTCCGCACCGCAACTGGAGCTGCATCCACGGTGAGCTAAGTCCACCATCACTTGCCAGTAGAAAGTGACTGTGAGTGACAGGCCCCCAGTCAAAGGCCAGTCAGATTAACTGTACTGCGATTAGTTTTTGTGTTGTCCATTACACATACATTTAGAAAAAAAACTGCATTGTTTTTATCTTGAATGGTCCTGTCTGTCCCGGTGTGTTCCTGTTTGTACTTTAATCAAACAGCCATTTTTACATCTGTCTGAGACAAAACTTACCGACAGGAGGTGACAGCATGGTTGTTGTTGCCCAAATCCATGTTTTCTTGCTACAGTAAGGCAGGCTCGCATCTGTTTTATCTTGAGTCCCACTGTGATCTGTTCTTCTGAATTTTCAAAACTTAATGAGATGCTTTTATTCCAAGGAGTTACTGTTTAAAAACAGAATATAAGCTGTTGAATGAGACTTTGGTAAATTGCTCGCACTGCACATGAAGAGTTTCTTTATTTACCTTTCTTCTAAAACCAGGGACTTTCTCTCAATGCATGTTTGTATTGCTAATATTGAAAACATTAGCTCATCTAGTTTTACCCACTGGTGATAATGATAAAGTATTTCCCCATACATTAAGTATTTATAAAATAATACATGATCTCAAAGTGTGTAGAATTAGTACTTCCCTAATCAGACATGTTTTGATTCGTACTTAAGGCAACATAACAGATACATAGAGGCAGTCAAGTATTTTGACTGCCTCTATGTATACACCTCTTCCTACAAAATAAATCAAATCATATTATGATGTGTTGAAAATAGCTTAAATTTTTTAAAACTATTGTCTTTTATAAACACTAGCATGACTCTTACTAGTTTCATTCTTAATGATGGTGTAATTTCCAGCTAATTTTAACTAATGCCAGAAGAAATATGCAATAGCAGCATTTGTTTCTGCCACAGAAAAGTTAATGATAATTGCAAGGAGAGTTACCAGGATAATTCTTAGAAAATCATTGCTGCAGTCTACTTCTCTCCATGAGCAATGCAGACAAACCTGACTGTGTAGGCTCTTTGATATTCCTTCCTAACTAAGGACTCTATGCTGTGTTTGCACTGCTGTCACAGAGTTTTATAGAGTCTTTTTAGTTTCCCAGCCACTGTTAGTTCAAAATCTTCTTTGGTTGTAGAATCCATTTTTCTCCATATTCCAAAAAAAAAAAAAAAAAAAAAAAAAGATGTGAAAGAATAACAATTATAATGTTTGTGCTTCTAGGTGTTTGGCCGCAGCCAGTCAATGCCAGGTACAGAGACCATGCTCACCAAGCCTGTCGAGAAACAACATACGGACACTGTAGTCAACTTCCTCATCAGGATTGCATGCCAGGTAACACCCCCGCCATGACCGCACCACACATCTCACTCCCTCTCTCTTATCTCTCTCACACACATACACATGCTACAGTTCTGCCATCCAGCGTGCCTGCCAGGTAGGACAAAACTATCCTAACCTCTCTCTGGTGGAGGTAGGACACACCTGGTGGCTGTCCTAACACATCTCTCTACCCCCCCACACCCACACCCACACACAGAGTCCTTTATGTGTCTCCTCACACAGCTGTCCCTTCGTCTAGTGGCACTGATGACCTTGGTCACAAGCTTGAAATAGACGGTGAGATTCAACTCACCTTGACTTTTCCTACTTTCTTTTTTGGGCCAAGCTCCATTCTCACTGTTCATCCAACCATCTCTGTTGAATACAACCCTCTGTATAACCGCTGGGGATCACTCACTGTTCACTGAACTAAATCTTCTCTTTGTATCCCACTCGATAACAGTGTATTGTGATACAAAATTGATCCCTGTAGAAAAATAGTATTTTTTTTTACTGGCCCCCAGGGATTACCATCAACCAAAGAACACCACACCTAGAGCTGTTAGGGATTCACTGTCTTGCTGGAGGATGCCTCTGCAGGGTGGATGCTTGCCAACATGAAAGCTTCTGCAGGGCTTCCTGATTGAAGGACTGCCTCCTTTCCACTTGTGCCGCTGTTGAACTGTAGCAGCATGAATGAAATTACAATACAATGCGGCAGTCCTTGTCTCTTCTTGCCTTGTGTGATTTCTCACCTCGTCAGGACACCATTGTGATATTGAAGATGAAGCCCTATTGTCAGCGATAATGATGATGATACCAACCTTCCTCCCCCTCTCCTGTTTAGGTGAACGACAGCACCAATGTGGCCGGGTCTCCAGGGGAGCTGCTGTCCCGACGCTGCGTTAGCCTCATGAAGTCTGCCCTCAGGCCTGATATGTGGCCTCGCGCCGAGCTCAAGCTACAGTGGTTTGACAAGCTGCTTATGACAGTGGTAAGATGACAAGTCCCTTGACAGTGACTCAGCCAATCATAATGCACCTTTATGAGGCTGCCTTTATGTTTAGCAAAGCCACTTTCATGCTTGTGTTGGTGATGTATTCGTAGGGCTCTACTTAATGTCCCTTTTTTTACATTAAAAATTCTACTAAGGTCTTCAAATAACACTTTAAATGCTTGTCATCATATGTAAATTTAGAAATTGTATTCAAATGTTTATTTTATTATGTTTTCAATTTTGAGAATAGGTTTGAATTCAGATGCACTCCTTGAAAGATGCTTACTTTTTCATACGTTCATTTACACAGTCTCTTTTGCAAGCCAAGATCTTCCAAAATTTTTAGATAGAACAATCCCCTCATCATATGTGTTTGTCTCATAGTGTTCCACACCAGATATGCAGTTGACCAGAGCTGAGCTAAATTGACTCTCACTGGCCATGGCATCATAAGCACATTTTGTTTTTTAAGTTAACAATATAGATGTGACAATAAAGGCTTCGAGAGTCTTGACATTTTTGTTGTGCCTTGAAAGTGCTTTTTTACTGTTAAAAAGCTGTACTGATTGTGTATTGTTGTTCTTGGGTTAAATCCAAGAAACATTATTTGTTTACCTGAGTGTTTCACAGATTATTTGAAGTTGCAGGAGCAAGTGCTTGTCATCAACTGTGTTTCAAGCAAACAACTCTGAATAAAATGTAAAATATTCAGGCTTGTTGTTACAGCTCCAAGCAATAATCAACAAACAGTAAAGGATAACTAATGTGTGTCTGCTGTTTGCTTTCCCAAAGACTGCAGAAGTTTCTCTGTCTCTGCTTAAGCTCTGTCTTAGTGTTTGCTCAAACGCCTCCAAGTCCTTTGTCTGTTATCAGTAATACATGAAGTGAGGCGCCAACCACCATAATGACAAAATAATGACAGTGCTGAGATAACAGGAGTCTACCCGGGTTGGCCTGTGCCTTTCCGTTCAACCCCCACCCCTCTTCATCCTAAACTTCTCATCCTTGATTTCTGTATCGCCCCACTGTGCCTCTCTGCACCTCTTCTTGCCTCTCCCTCTGTCTCTTTCTACCACTTCCTCCTCTCATCTCTTCTTTTCTTTTCAGCCTCTTATCGCAGCCTCTCCTTTTTCTCTCACCCCCTTTATCCATTGCTCCTCTCCTTCTCTACTCATCTCTCCGGTCTGATTCAGTGGCACGGTTCAGACAAGGTTATCGCCATGCGCCGGCAATTGTCACGTACTTCCCTTGTTCCCTTTTGGGGATCACTGCATCGGCCGCGCCTTTCACTCTGCCTACACACTCACCCAATCAGCCCCTCCAGATCCCATGGGAATGGTCTGACAAACAAGGCTTTCTGTAGGTCTTATGCAGATGCACATACACGGGCCCTTTCCTCCTGGGAGCATGCTCTACCTGCCTAGCCGTCTTACTCAGACTAATGAACAATGCTCCAAATCGGATTACCTTTTATCAGCTCATTGTACTGGCATGGCAGTGATTAAGAGTCAGAGGAGTGGCGTAAGAGGGCAAATGAGGAGGGGCAGTGAACATGCATACAAAACATGCACACATACATGCATAGGCCCTATCTGCATGCCTCCAGAGACGAGGTCCCATTCTGTTAATACAGTGCCAAATCGATACAACCCTTATATCTACTAGGAGCCTTATCACAAGAGTCACCTTGTTCATTAGCCAAGATTAGTGCTATGGATCTGTCCCAGATTATCCTCTTGGCCCCGCCATCATTGTAAACCATGATTGCAATTTAGACAAAATTAGGACCCGATGTTGGCCATTGATCTTTGGTTTAGCAGCGATCACATTGTCTTGGTTCTTTTGTGTGAGAAATACCTCTGTGTGTAGTGTATTGATTTCTGAGTTGTCTGGAGTTTGTATGGAATAAAAAAACTAAAATGATTAATGCATCTATTGATGAATTTGCACCGTAATTTATTTTGCTTCTTTGTATTCTTATAGCTAAAATGAATAGCTTGGATATTTTTCTCACTATGGAGATAATATTTATTAAAAAATATAAATTATACTTATACAGAATGACTGTATTCTTGGATTAATTTGCTTCACTGACTTTCTCCACCACTGTCCTTTCAGGAGCAACCAGCACAGGCAAACATCTCCAACATCTGCACTGGACTGGAGATTCTCTGCTTCCTGCTGACAGTGCTGCAGTCCCCTGCCATCCTGGCCCACTTTAAACCCCTCCAGCGTGGCATCGCTGCATGCATGACCTGTGGCAACACCAAAGTCCTGCGGGCTGTCCACTCCCTGCTTTCTCGCCTCATGAGCATCTTCCCCACTGAACCTAGTAAGTTGCAAGTGCTGAAAAGGATAGTTCTCATTCCTTAAACTTAGGTTTTTATTTAGTGCTTGTGTATACTGGAAGTGTATAACCTTAAGTAGATGGCGGTCAGCTTAAAAAAAGGCAGGAGTGCCAGCACGAAAATAAGATGGGTACTACTGTGGACAGGGGTAGCCATACTGACTTTGGATAAGTCACAAATGCAACTCTGCATGGTAAAATTTTGACTGACTCTTTAATGTCTTACAAGAACAGTCTAGCTCTACTCACAAATGCACTTCTTTATTGAGTTTAAATTGTTTAACAAATCTTTAACTCCTTTGTTTGTTCATCGCTCTGTTGATTGATGCTTAAATTGTTAAGTTTGCTTTTGTCATGCATTGTGCTAAAAGCAAGGCATTGATTTAGAATCTCAGCTTTTCTTTGTTTGAAGCAAACACTGCTCTCTCCCTCCAGGCACATCAACAGTGGCATCTAAGTATGAGGAATTGGAGTGTCTGTATGCTGCTGTGGGCAAGGTCATCTATGAGGGACTTACCAACTATGAAAAAGCCACAAGCAACACTAACCCCACACAGCTCTTCGGTAAGTCCTTCAGCTCTCTGCCTTTTTTTCTGTTTCTCATTTTCCCTTTGTGCTCTGTTACTCTCACTTTGTTGCTCATAAACCCTGTGGGTTTTTTAAAACAATTTTTCACACTCCTACTCTATCCCTACAAAACCAAGCCACCTCAGTCACTTTTAGCAATTAAGCCAGTGAGTGGGTCGTTAAAATGCAAGCCGATGAGCCCTGCTGCTTGGGCTAACATCTGGTCTGTTTAAACGGAGGCTACAGTCCAGCGGTTTGGGAAAGGTTGTCTCGGGAAGGATTGCTGTTCTCGGCCACCATCCCTGTGTGAACATTACTGTTATCCTCCCAGATGTCAGGGAGTATTTATGGAAAAAACGTACATTAAAGCTTGTTCCAGGGGGACAGTTATTAGATTTTTCTTTTTATTTGAAATATGCACTAGCTCTCCAAATAAAGGGCCCTCGAGGTGACAAATTGCTATTGGAGAGCAGTCTAAAGGTAATGCTATTTTATACTGCTCCCCAAAATGGCAGTTGTGGTCAATAAAACCTATTTGGTATCCTGCTGTCACAGAGAGGTGGTGCTGATGTGATGGGGGGTGACATTTTAACATTTGTCTCCCCTCTGGGGAGCAACATCAGAGGGGGACATTACTCATACCTATCCCTGCTTCTGTGACAAACTTTTGTTAGATTCCCTAGAAAGAAAAAAAGTCCTTGTCATACTGTGTGAATGAACACAAGCTGACTGCAGGTGTGTGTCTGTTACTGTGCCCCACAGGGGTTGAGGTGCTTGTCATATTATTGTATTTCCCATTTTTTCCCCCTCCCTTCATCCTCCTTTCGTCCCCTTCATTTGTCTTCCAGGAACACTGATGATCCTGAAGTCTGCCTGCAGTTACAATGCCAGCTACATCGACCGCCTCATCTCAGTGTTCATGCGCTCACTACAGAAGATGGTGCGGGAACACCTGAGCCCCCAGCAGGCCAACCCAGGGGTAACGGAAACCAGCACAGGTACATGGACACAAATTCAGTGGGAAAATATGTGGAAGCCAAGTACCATCACATACACACACAAATACAGTATACCGTTTATTACAACCATGATTTTAAAGAAGTTGGTATGCCATCTAACACATAAACAAAACACCTGCCTTATGTAGTCATGAAATGAAATTTGTGAATTGTAGTGGGCTGATATCAGAAGATCTTTTTAGTAACACATCATAATTTTCCAATCCTATTTGTCATTTCATCAGCTAAAAACTGAACAAAGACAGTATAATTCTTGGTCAAACTAACTAACTTTTTTTTGTAAATATAAACTCTGAATGTGAATAATGATTTCATATGTACTGTTATAAATAGCTTCTATTTGGGATGTTTAAATATGTAATCAATCATTAAAAATTTTTATAGCACTTTTCATATGGGTTTGAGCAGCTAATGGACAAGTCAATGATAATACAGATGATTTCAGATCCAAAACCATAGAAAGGACAAAAAATAGAATAAAAAATGTATATTAGATACCAATGCACACAAGGTACAAATGATATGATTGGATCAAATAAACTAATGAGTTCTATCAAGCAAAAAATATGATATGAAAGAATAGATTACAGCATAAACATTTTCATAAAATAAGCATGATAAATTAGTGAGTTTACTACCCTGACTGAATAGGATGGTTCTAAGTTTCAATATTTCAATACCACCTGCTTTCAGATTCTCAGGACTGTTCCAGCTGCTCAGAGCATAACAGCTAAAGGCAGCCTCAAGATAACAACCATAACAAGTTTCCAAAACCAAGTCCAAAACCAATATAAAATAGATTCTGTTCTCACAGTTCCCCCAGTTGTTGAGTTCACAGCCCCTGAGTCATCATTAGAGCTCAGAGATCCACCAGACATCAATTATCATTTCACGTGAACTTGTTACGCAAGGCTGCAGTTCCAGCTGGCTGACATTTTCAGGAAGGCTAGTGTACGTACTTTCCCCAACCCTCATCCAACAAGGGGGTATCTGTGTGTGAGGTCAGTTGTACACAACACACACCGCATACCCTTAGGGCGACCCTCCTCGGACGCAGTTAGAGCTCAGATATCCGGGCTCAGAACTTTTGATAAAGTCTTTGTATGGATCCAGACACTGCTGTCAGTGAACCCAGCTGTGATCTAAATAGCGGTTGTCGTTACAGGAGATCCACTCTCCAGATAGTCTGGTTTCACAGGGAATGTTCCTCGACTCTAGTTCCCACCCTCTATTGTCTCCTAGTCTCCCTCTGGATAAAGTGAACAGATGGTCACCTTGTGCTGTTTTACTGTTAGTTTGACAAGGTAGACACTGTTTAACGTTAAATGTCTTGCCAAATTGCCCTATGACACTCAGCAGTGGTAAAGAGAGGAGTTTCAAAACTTTTTTTAAGGTGCTTTAAGTTAAGGTTACAAACCTGTTTTTTGAATTTGAATAAATGCCTTCAAAATGCATGATTTTCAACAGCTACGTATTAACTGATGTAAACCAAAGAGTAGTTTCATTCTTTAAAACCAAACAATTCCCCGATCATATTTGTCTTAAAAAGAAAAATTGAATTAAATAGTTGTAATCAAAACATAGAGTTGATAAAATAAACAAAATGACAATGTACATTGTTTCCTGTTGGTATAGAGGAATACTGTAAATTTGCAATTGCATTTTAAGTAACAGTTTAGATGTGATGGGAAAGGCTGGAAATAGTGTGGAAATATTTGGTTTAGGTTTGGTTTTGAAAGGTGCTTGAATTTTAGTCCTAAAAAAGCTGTATGAACCTCATGTTCAGCTCTGTCATGACTGTTAGACAAATCCATGCAGGTTTCCTGTTCACTGTCCTCTCTGAGTTTGGCTTCACAAGATTTATAGACGTCAGGCAGTACATAATTCCTGTTACTACCTCTCAGATGCGAGGTAATGGCTGTAAGATGCTATCAGTGCTTTAAATTGGCCCCTAATGACTATATCAGGAAACACAGACATTTACCTTCAACCAGGCAGAGTTGTAGTCACGAAGACCAAAGGCTATCTGGGCAGAGAGGCCTTTGCCTCTAAGAATGTCCATGTCTAGCTGATCTAATAAACTTAATTGAAGTAGTGCCGTTCAGATTGTTGTGCGACTCCGCTGGCTGCAAAAAGCATTCTGATTGAAGATGTCTATAAGAAAATGGCCCGACTTCTCACTTGATGTATTACATCGGTAAACATTTTCCTAAAGAGTTTATTCTCTCAATTTAGTTTCACGTATTCTTTAATACAACCCAATGTTTATTATTTGAATTATGGTCTCATTTAAAGTAAAATAGGTGATTAAGCAGGATATGCTTTAGGGCGTAGCTAACTTGTGATTGACAGGTGATTACCATTACATGCTGTTTGTCTTTTTCTCACTGCAAAGACCCTTTCACAGTGTTGCCATCAAAGTAAACTTTAAAGAACACTTCAGAACACTTTGATTAATGTAAAATGTCTTGTTCACCACTTACGCAAAAAGGCAAAAAACAACATAAAAAACAAGATGGCGAGAGGCAAAATAAAAGTCTCAGGGCTTTTAACCATGATCCACGAACTGTCAGTGGACTATGTCTGCTCTTTTCTCTAGCCTCTGCCCTGCTTCTGACCGTAAACCTCTCTGTTCCCTCAGTGACCAGTGAGCTGGTAATGCTGAGTCTTGACCTGGTGAAGACTCGACTGTCCGTCATGAGCATGGAAATGAGGAAGAACTTCATCCAGGTCATCCTCACTTCGCTAATCGAAAAGTCACCTGACCCCAAAATCCTCCGTGCGGTCGTTAAAATTGTTGAGGAGTGGGTGAAAAACAATTCTCCCATGGCTGCAAATCAGGTAAGAAGGAGGCTTTTCTTAGTAAGACGGAAGCAATACTAAGTTACACAAATACAACTTCTGCAAACAAACAGAAATGCTGGATTCAGCAGATCATCACATTATTTCTTTGATAATAGCAGGTGTGAATCAGAGAACTGAATCAGCAAAGTACATTGTAAAAGGTGTGAAACCTTTGGACAAACAACAAGCGAAGCACATTTTCTAAACCCTGTTAGGTTGACATTAGCATAATACTCACTGAGGTGTCTTTATTTTCTTCTAATCTCTAAAAAGACAGCACAAAGTAAAAGGCTGAGTTGGACGTGCAGTTACGAGAACAGAAAAGCATAGAATTATCCGTACTTTTGTATTTTCTCCCCTCTTCCTGTTCTATCTCTTTAATTTTTATCTTTTTCTCTATCTCTACTTTCTAACTGACCCCTCTTTTCCTTCTCACTCCAGATGCCCAACCTACGCGAGAAGTCTATCTTGCTGGTGAAGATGATGACCTACATAGAGAAGCGTTTCCCCGATGAACTTGAGTTAAACGCCCAGTTCCTGGACCTCGTTAATTACGTCTACAGGTAATTACTGTCATTCATCACATGGGCAAATGGCCATGCCGCCGCCGCCGCACAGCCCTTGCATCCATCTTAACAGGAGGAATGAAGGTCGGGAGGTTGGGGCGGGGAAAGACATGGGAGGTTGGGTCAAGGAGCAATGGCAAATGGAGATGTGGAGGAGGGGGGTTTGAAGCAGGAGCAGCGTAACATTCATCTTTTTTATTTAAGATCAAAGAAAGGATAGGGAAAGATGGATCATGGTAGATAGATGGAAATGGTTAGTTGGTGGTACATGGAAGCCGAGGAATTAATTGAAGCTGTAAATAGAAAAAGAAGCTAGTGTGAGGCATTGTGAAGAAAGGGTCAGAAAGACAGCGGGTTGTGATAGAGATAGATAATCTGCCAGGGTCTTTCACGGGGCTACAGTAGTGTCAGGACTCAGCCAACTCCTGACAGGACACCCAGCAGGCGGGGGCCAGAGGGGGAGAGACTGTCCTACTGCCCGCTATTCATCAAAGCTGACCCTTTTTGTCTCTCTGTCTTCCACACATACACATTTAATCAGCTAAATGTACCCTGTATCCCTCCACCCCATCTGCTCTTCATGTCAAAAGATTTAAAATGAGCAGTAAAGCCTTGATGGACAGCAGGTAATGATAATGGAATGATAAAGCAGCTGTGCCAGAACAATGCGTGATTAAGAGAATGGTGCAAATAGGAGCAATATGCAGCAGTGGCAGCCTTGGCTTTGTTGTTACTTTCATCCTACCTTCCCTGTCTCCTCCTGTTACTTGAATCATACCCATGAGGCTCATTTAATGCAGCAAGATGATGTAGAGATGATGACATTTGTTATTTTAGTGTTTAATGGATGACAGTTGGAGCTTTACGAACAGTGGAGAATCTGCATCAAAAGATACTTAATTTCACCAAATATTCAGCGTTTACTACCATCTTCTCAGACTTCTTGGGTCGACAGTATTGTACTACAGGGCCTCATTTAAACATGTTGAAAGTTCACATTTAAATTAGTATTTAGTTAGTTTAATACTGGCTTCTACAACATTGATTTATTTAAGATAATCTCTTTAAGTTAACAAAAGTAAAACTCATAAAAACATATTTTCTTGCCTTTACTTTTATGTTGGGTATTGCCACTTGTTTTATTTTTTTTGTCCTGTAGTTTTTTTTTTTTTTTTTTACATAAATGCTATGACTTGACACCATGATGTTTTAAGTGGACTAAATGTTTTATTATCTACAAAATGTCAGCCATTTAAGTTACATGATTCATGACAGAAGAACACTAAGAGCCAGCATGCAAGCTTTGTCAAATAGACGTTTGTCCATGTCATTATTCAGAGATGAGAGCCTGTCAGGAAGTGACATCACATCGAAGTTGGAGCCGGCCTTCCTCTCTGGGCTGCGGTGCACTCAGCCGCTGATCCGAGCCAAGTTCTTTGAGGTGTTTGATGCCTCCATGAAGCGGCGAGTCTATGAGAGGCTGCTCTATATCTGCTGCTCTCAGAATTGGGAGGCCATGGGCAGCCACTTCTGGATCAAGCAGTGCATAGAGGTAAACAGAGTGCTGCCTCTCATCTGTCAGAAGTCCTTTCAAGCCTTTTTTTTCCAATAATTCTTCTTCCACATTCTGTTTTTTTTTTAAGTTTCAGCTGCCCTCTTGTCATGTCTGTCAGTTGTCCTGTCATTTCCTATCACTGATCTTTTCAATTTTCACCTTTTCTTTGTGTATGTGTTTGTGTGCCTGTTAGCTGCTGCTGGCAGTGTGTGAACGAAACACCATCATTGGCACCAGCTGCCAGGGATCCATGCTGCCGTCTATCACTAATGTCATCAACCTGGCTGACAGCCATGACCGCGCCGCCTTCGCCATGGCAACACATGTCAAGCAGGAGCCGCGTGAGCGGGAGAACAGTGAGACCAAGGAGGAGGTGGGACACCACAACGCATTCATAGACATACTCTCTGACATAAATTAGCACATTATCCCATTAGGGCGTCTTGATAAAAGATCAAAGCCTTGCTTCTGCTTGTCAAAGCTTTCCCAAAACATGATTGTTTTCATCTGTTCTCTGGCAGGATGTGGAGATAGATATAGAGTTAGCACCAGGTGACCAGACAGCCATCCCAAAGACTAAGGAGCAGGCTGAGAGGGATGCAGGCAACCAGCTGCACATGCTGACAAACCGCCATGACAAGTTTCTAGACTCACTGCGGGAGGTCAAGGTGAGGATCTGAAACCAGCATGTGCTCTGCCCTATGGTGTCCTGAGGGGCTGACAGGGCTGATTGGATTTTGAAAGAGCTGTGGGGGGGTGTTGTTTCTAACCATTATATTGAGGAATTGTCTGAATTTCTGTAATTACCTAGGGGCAACTACCTGCATTATGGAGAATGTTATTTAACTTTTTAAAACATTTCCCTCACCTACTCTGTTTTTCATGATCCACAACCCTGCTGATTTTTATTCTAGCTATAAAATGAGCTACTGATTCTGATCTGTTGAGTACAGTCACCACCCAGCAGGGCAATCAGCAGTACCCTTGAGTCCCAAGGATTCAGAACCATTGTCTTGCTGTGTCAGCAGCTGTCATTTTCTCTGTCATCTGTGTTAGACGGGGGCACTTCTGAATGCTCTGGTCCAGCTTTGTCACATCTCTACACCTCTGGCGGAGAGGACCTGGGTGCAGCTCTTCCCTCGCCTCTGGAAGATCCTCTCCGACAGGCAGCAGCATGTGAGTATAACTGACGGACTTCTATTACCAGAGCAGAGAAACACAGAGCTAGCTTTAGGTGCAACGGTATCTCACATCTCACAAATAAACTTGCAACAACAATGGTGTTTTTAAATACACTAAAACCTTTACAAAAAGGGTGTTCAGTATCTGTAGGGTGTAAGGTTGCTTCATTATTATTGTTAGATGAAAAAAAACAACATAAAATCTTCTTGCATCATTCAATCTGACTCCATTTATTCTGCTCATGCTTCTGCTTGAAGGAGCAGCCACTTTCAGTTTATAAATTTAGCATCCAGTCCAACTAAATACTGATAACATGCTATGCTTAGTGTTTTACAAATTAGAGGGTTTTTTGCACTGATATGCAAAAACTGACAAAATATTTACAAATGAAAAACAGGAAAAAGATGAGCAAAATGATAGCGGGGCAGTGGGCAACTAATTTTAAAGTAGTACACTCAAGGTTGAGATTATAACCAGTTCATCATATTTTCAAATCTTATGAAAAGTCATAAAATCAGGGAATGCATATTTCTTTGTAACTCACCCTCAATTTTTTTTCGGAAACATCAATCAGCATGAATCTGCAACTAAAGAGAAAACATTTGATTAACATTTGCATGATACAGCTTGTATTAGCTACTGCATGAGCCACAGTAAAAAAGTCTCACTTGTTTACAAAATAGTTGTTAAGGCTAACCAAAAATCATAGGATAGATGATAGATGCACAATTATGCTCCCTCCCAATTATTTTCCCTTTGCCATTCCTTGTATTTTTTTCAGTATCTTATCAATGATGCAAGCACTGTTATACTGTGTGCAGGCTCTGACCTTGACCATCCTGTTTCTGTCTCAAAATGTGCAATTCCACTTAATGAGGACAGATTTATTTATGCTAAATATGGAAACTAGAAAGCAGGGGGGTGGAGTAGAGGGGCTGTAATGAGTTTAACGAACCACATGCATACAGAATATTTTGAGACTCGTTGAAAGGCCTTGATTTGAAGTGATTGAGCTCTTGAACTTCTGAAAGATGCAGTCAATGGAAAGATGGCTTCAAAATAATGACATTTTCTTCCTGTGACAGGCATGAAGTCACAAATATGTCACATGTGTTTATTCTGGTATGCTGCCTCAGCTCTGCGTTTCATGCCACTATTACGCCATATCAATTTGTGGTGGAAATGGAGTGATTACTGGTGCTCAGGCTCTACATCTCTGGGGGGATTATTACATAGGAATGATAGAAAAGCATATTCTTCTTAGGAAGGATTTTGACGTTGCATTGGCCTTCTCCACCACCAACCTAATTAAAGTGACCATCAAGGCATTAATTATTCCATGCTGTCAACGGGCAGTGGAAATTATATTCATTACCAATACATCATTTATTTCTGAGTGTGTGTCAGTCATGATTATCGGAGCACTGACTCTTCGGTCACATTTAAAGTCTATTCTATTCAAATGTGGCTGTTCAGAGAGGCTGTGATTTCTGAGTGGCTCTGTATAATTCAGACAAGAAATTCATGTTTTTTGTTATATTAAAGATATTTTTAACTTGGGTTTAGGAGGTACTCATCCACAGTCAGCATATTACCTACAGTAGATGGCTGTTAGCATGTACTGATTTTGAAGAAAGAAATATATACAGTGGACAAGGGCAGCAGCAAACCATATCTTAGCCACCTAAAAAATCAATATCACTTTAAGTGTACTCTATATTAAGAATATTTTCACCTTCTTAGCTGCTGTCAGGCAACCCTTTCACACAGGCCGTTAGCTCATCTAAACTACCTTAAAACACACAAGACTGCATTGACAAAAACATTAATTTTATCTTGCAGAGCATTGGAGTAAATTGTTTACTACTGCATGCATTGTGTTATTCGTGTTACTGTGAGATTTTATTGGCTTAAATGTTCAGTCAGGATTTAGTCAAGTCACACATACCACAAACAAACTAAGTGATCTGGAAGGAGGGGGGGTGGGTGCTGACTGCCGATTGACAGTAATGCATTGACAATGAATCAGTACCTCATACAACATTTAACTATCTATTTAAGATAAATCTAGGAGTGCTTAATAGACTGAAATTATTTTAAAAAAAGTCTGTCTTTGACTGGCTTCAATTGCTGTAATCACTATATTTCACAGGATTGAGTGTACATACATGTACCTTTAAAAAACAACAGTTTTAAAAAATTATTGAGTTTCAAGGAATCTGTTGGTCATGTTACTTGCGGTCTGAATACACACGCAAAAAATGCAGCATACAATTTGTCATTTGCCTCTTCCTTTTCATCTTCCCTGTTTTCCCTTACTTTTGCTTTCCTGTCTTTAACAGCTTTTACTGGAACAAGGCATCACATTGCATCCCATACATGCAACAGAATGCCTTTTCAATATGCTGTATCAGTGCACTGCTGCTGAAGTGAAAGTGGGTTGCTGATGAACTCTCCTTCTCTCTCCAGGCTTTGTCAGGAGAAATGAGTCCTTTCCTGTGTAGTGGCAGCCATCAGGCCCAGAGGGACTGCCAGCCCAGTGCCCTAAACTGCTTTGTTGAGGCCATGTCCCAGTGTGTGCCCCCTATTCCCATCCGCCCTTGTGTGCTCAAGTACTTGGGCAAGACACACAACCTCTGGCTGCGCTCCACTCTAATGCTGGAGCAGCAGGCCTTTGAAAAGGGCCTCAGCTTGCACAGCAAACCCAAACAGAGCACAGAGTTCTACGAACAGGAGAGCATCACACCACCTCAGCAGGTAATATATTTGATTTAAGTGCCACTATCACATATCTTTTTATTTTATATCGTCTAACAATCATCTTATATTTATCAACTTTACAATTGACAGTTCTCATACAAACTAATTTTATTAAAAAATTAAGAACAATATTGTGGTAGTTGTATAAGGGTTAGGATTAATTTATAAATATATAAGATATTACAAACTACTTTTCGCAGAGGATTATCTGAAGGAATATTTGCCATGCATATGATGTACTTTTGTGTCTTAGCCTCATATTTAAAGATGGGAAATCTGCCTCTTATCCTGTTTAAACTTGACTCATCAGCTGAGCTGCTCTCATTCACTTTACATTTTAAACACTGTAAATGTTTCAGTTTGCTCTGTTGTCATCCACATTTTTTCTACTTGTCTATAGGAGATTCTGGACTCCCTGGCAGAGCTGTACTCTCTGCTCCAAGAGGAAGATATGTGGGCCGGCCTGTGGCAGAAGAGGTGCAAGTTTCCTGAGACGGCCACTGCCATTGCCTACGAACAGCATGGCTTCTTTGAACAGGTGAGAGAATGCTCGAAAAGAAACCACTGGCTGCTTTAAAGTGTATGTATGGTCTTACTTTTCATATACTGATTCCAGTTTATTGGGTTCACCAACCTGAAAATAAATCTTACCTCCGTGAAGGTGTAATTTAACTTTATGGGCTGTGATTTGTGGTGCTGTTAAATTATATTGCATTTTACTGAGAGCTGTTTCTAATCTTATGTCCACGCCATTTATATCAATGAAGACAGAATAAAGGTTGTAGCAAGTTGCATTACGACAGGTACTCATAATAATTTTGTTAACCTTAAAAAGTTCGTCTTAAAATATTTTTCATGTCCGTTCAGGCCCAAGAAAGCTATGAGAAAGCAATGGAGAAGGCGAGAAAAGAACATGAGAGGAGCAACGTCTCTCCAGCCATCTTCCCTGAGTACCAGCTCTGGGAGGACCACTGGATACGGTAAGATGTCTGGATCCCAGAGGGCAGTCTTGTGTTACACACATCAGGAGAGTCAGCAGAGCACAAAACCATAGTGGATTTTTACTTTAATACCTTCATATATATACACCGCACACCATTGATTGTTCAAACCAGATAGCATTTTGTCCATTCATCACATGAATAATACAGAAGGGCATCCAGAAACCACAATATTTGAAGAATATAATGAACAAACTGAATTTCTGTGTGATATGTATATTTTCCTTTCATAAATCTGTCCATTTCACCTTATTCTTTGCAGTTCTGAATGTATTTTTACATTTTTATATATAGATGTGGCAAATGGGTTGCCGGGAGAATATATATCTGTCAGCAGTGAAATTTCCATCAAGTCCGTTTTCTTTGTGATGTATCAAAAATTAAATGGTTTCTTAATGACTTCCCACAGTGGAAGGTGACCACCAGACCTTCCCATAGAACCAAATAACTCCTAGTTGTGGGCCTGCCTGTCAAAATCTAATTATTGTGATTTTTACATAGGGTCCAACCATTATTGTGTGCATCTTGCTTTGGGTATTCCTTGTAATTTCACCATGCATTTTTAGTGCAATAATTTCATGATAAAAACATCTGAATGCCAGTCAGTGTGACTTCAATTACTGTGATTTTAATTAATTTATTTGTAGGAATCTGTTAAAAACTGTATGATGGAAGAAACTGTTTGGGTGAAACTAAGAAACCCCTGTGAAAATGTTAAAAACCAAAGAGGTATTATCAATAGCCAAAACCATAACTAGTAAATTCCGATACTGGCAAAATTTCCAAAGAAGCAGCTCCAAATGACGGTCTTTGAATTGGACTAATAAAAATAAACATTTTATTGTTATAACGTTGTTTATCTCAGCTGTAGCACACATAAACTGTTTTAAGTTGTCTAAACTTTTCCTCTCCCTTCTTTGTCATCTCCAGCTGTTCTAAGGAACTGAACCAATGGGAACCTCTGACAGAATACGGCCAATCTAAAGGCCACTCAAACCCTTATCTCATGCTTGAGTGTGCTTGGAGGGTTTCCAATTGGGCTGCCATGAAGGAGGCTCTTGTCCAGGTGAGGAGGGCGCAGTCAGTCACCATATAAAAATGTATTAATTTCTACATAAATAAGCGCTCTCACTGTCTCCCAAAGTTTCCCACAAATTCCCACTTACACAATCACAGATGCAGTGGAGCTTCTGGGCTTGAACCCGGCGAACCAGAGCCCTTTTTTCATTTTATTCTGGTTTCCGGTACAGTACTATATAATAAGCACAGGCCTCATATCAGTGTGACATATAGTAACTTGATATTGGGCCGGTCCAGCCGCTTCACAGCCCTACACCCCCAGGGAGAAAGAGCGAGCTAGCCGTAAAGCTGTGAAAATGCACTTCAGCTGTTTGCTCTGTTAATTTATTGGCCTCATGTTTCCTAAAACAAAGTGTAGACGGGTGGCGAGTGCGTGATAGTACCTGACATATAACAAATACTCCTGCTTTGCTCTTTCAAGGAGACTTGGAACCAATCCATTGAGCCGCTCTGTCCTAAGGTGACACCTAATTAAATTGTCTGGATGGCAGCACCAACTCCGCTATATCCCCTTCTTCACGTTTCATCCCTTTCTTCTTCTGTGAGCCCATTTCTCTTTCTTTGTCTCATACTTCTCCAACTCCTTCACTTGATTTTTTTTCTTCTTTTCCCTCTCTGTTCTTCCACCTCCATCTCTTCATCCCTCGCTGCAGCTCTGGTTTTAGCGGCTAATATTTACGACAGCTGTGTGCGTGAATAATTACCTCGGCATCTGCTGCAGGGTGATTTGTTTTATGGTGGTGGTGAGGAGTAAGGCTTTCAGTCGCCTGCCTGCCCACCGCTCACCAGCTCAGAGGCAAAGTCCAAATGTCCCCACATTCAATTAAAGCTGGTTCTTGATAAGGGCGGTCCTGTCTCCAGGATATTCATCAAGCGTCACCCCTGATAAGTGAGCTCTGACCGAACGCTGTGATTCTCTCCAACATTGGAAGAGCATGCACGCAAACACACCTCTGCTTCTTCATTCTCTTTTTACTGTTCGCTTGCTGTGTCTTTCTTTCACTCACCTAATAAATAATAAACTCAGAGAACAAACGGCAAGACCCCAGGTTTGATGTAGCATGCTCCCCAGGGCTATTGTTTGTTTAGTGTTAATGCACTCAGCGTTTTAATCAATAGCAGGGCCTTTTCCTCTCCTCCGCCTCTGCGTCAGACTCGTCAGGTTGATTAGTCATTAGTACAAAAGTCCTGCCACAACCATTCAGAAAATGAATTGGAAACAGCATTGTTGTGTGTTTGCACTAAATTATGCAAGGAAAGTGTCATAGGCCCTTTCCCCTCGGATGTTTTCATTTAATTAAAACCGCCACACTTCGAGAGCAGTGAAGAGTGTGCGTTATTCTGCTCGACATCATACGGACAAACACGCTCAGACAAACAGCGGGCCACGTACAACTGTGCATCTGTTTCGACAGGATATGTTCCACATTTATACAAGTGTTTATTCTTGAACAAATTTTTTTTTTAGGCTGCCACTCTCCATCAGTAAGTCAGCCAACTGTTTCCAAAAACACTTACAATGTAATGCTCATTTGTCATGACACCACATAGAATTAAGATAATTTGAAAAATATGTATACACATAGATATATTATCTTAGATATTTTTGAGGAGGATGACAACCTTCTCAATATTTATTTGTTTCTTTTTACCCACATTTTATCCTGCTACTGTATGGCTTTAGCAGGAAAACTGATGGATTGCTTCACAGCATAAAATGGCAAGACACTCCTTCCAGCGCAAACACAAGTAAAGCTTGATTTTTTTGGAGACGGCAGATGGTAGAATAAGTAAAAAGCCGGTGAAAGAAACAAATTACAACATATTTATGCTCTTCAGATGAATGTGAACTAGAAAAACTCCCATTTCCAACAACAGCAGTGCTCTTGTGAATCATCTCAATACGTGGCGGTGCTTTTGAGCACAACAAATATTGCAACTGCTGCAGTCGTGACACTGAGCCTCCTGATGTTGATCTCATCTTGTAAATGCAGTTACAAAATTTGTACAAAGTCTTGAAACTTTGGAGGATGCGTTACTTTAAGCATTTTGTTTTCAGGACTAGATATATGCCTGTATTTGAATATCCCCATATTCATGAAAAACAAAAATCTTTAAATGTATTAAATGAAAAAGTTCCAATGTTGAATTTATAATAAAAACTTAGGAGTGATGAAAGGAGTCAATATATTTTGAGTTTAGATAGCTTGTAAGTGCTTGAAATGGCTTGAAATTAAAGCAATTGTCACAATAACAAGGGACAACAATTAGTTTTAAAACAGTATTTTCATCTTTAAAAAATTGTAAATATTGCCCTACCTATTATCCTTTGAATGCAAATATTAAATGATAAACTGTTATTATTTCAGTTCTCTAAAATTTGGGTTGAAGCAATACAGTTGACCTCATGTGTGAATTTCCAGGTGGAACTTAGCTGTCCTAAGGAGATGGCGTGGAAGGTGAATATGCACCGTGGCTACCTGGCCATCTGCCACCCTGAGGAGCAGCAGCTCAACTTCATAGAGCGGCTGGTGGAGATGGCCTCCAGCCTGGCCATCCGTGAGTGGAGGAGGTTGCCTCACATTGTGTCCCACGTGCACACGCCGCTGCTGCAGGTAAGTGTGAAAAAAGCATCAAGAACTTATTATTTTTCTGTTGAATGTCTCTCCTGACGTGGTATTCGGGAAGCGAAAAGAGTAGTGAAGGGAAGTCAGTGTATTGTGATAAGAACTTGAAGAGATGCATGTCAAGAGATCACCGGTAGCACTGAGACGTTGTTGAGTAACGCCGATAACGGCCTCTATCTCCCTCTCTCACTCCATTTTTGTAAAATTGAGATGGATGATTAAAAAAAAAAATCAAAAAACCTAAGCCTCTTTGATTCCACCACAAGAGATTACAATAGACAGGGGCAAAGATGAAAAAGGAGAAGGAGAAAATTGAAAAAGGTAGAGTGAACAGAATCAGGGGGGAGACAGAGAGAAGAAGAGGAGAGAAGAAAGAGAGTTAGTTTAGAATAGCTGTAATTACTTCCCTGCCATCAAGATACCATTTGATTAAATACCTGCAGCAGAATTACATTTACATGATGAATGGGATGGTCTGAATGAAGGTTAGAAATGGGCCATCAGCTGATATTAACAGATAATTGTGAAAAATATTGTATTGCCTAATTTATTTTGTTTTGGGAGATTTGACTTCGGAGTGGGGGGGTTAAGTCTTCAGCACAGCTCTGATTCACTACATTTATCTTTTCAAAATGGGCATTTGAATTGGGTGACTACGTTCTTTGGTATTGTGTGCGTGTGTGTATTTTGGCGTGCGTGTGCTCGCATATGTGCAGTCCAATTATTTACCCTAGCCGAGGGAAAACAAGCTATTTATTCCTCTACCCAGCCAAGCGGCCTGTTGTAAATCTCCATTCCAAACTCTATATCTCACATTCACGACTCCATGAGCCTCGGAGAATGAGAAGCCCAGACTCTGCAAATACAGAACGCTTCAAATACCATTTGAATCAAGCTATCATCAAATCCCAGCTCTTAGCAGTGACTGACGATCAATGGATTATCACCCACGCTATCGATTATGAGGGTTGGCATTAATATTGATTGATGAGAAGTTATAATGGAATGATTGATTATGTGTTCACAAAGCGGCTTTAGGCCAATCAATGAGGCTTTTTTTTCTCAGAATGAGATAGAAGACCTCGCTTATCATTTTCACATTTTCCTATCTCCTTGTCCTTTTTTTCTGTGCCATATCAGAGCAGATTAGCCATTGAAGTAATGTAGAAAAACACAATGATTTTCCCCTCTAAATTATTTTGATGGCATAAAAGAAATATTGCTGGACTTTCTTTTCTAATGCAGAAATGTGTGGTTTTGTTTTTTCTCTGGATACGCCACCCTACGTTTCTTCTGCCTTTTATTTATTGAAACTACCTTTAAAAAGGACATTTAAACCAATTTGTGTCATGTTACTTCATTATTTCATCCTTTTTGTTTGCTATTTTGTAATGTTTTCTTCAGTTTGTTCTATTGTATTGAAATATGTTTGTCAGATTGTGTTTTATTCTTGGGTAGTTCTCTGCCATTATCATTACTGTTTTACCTGTAAAGTCGCTATTTTTCAGTTTTTGCATTGAAGGAACTCCAAGGCAAAACGAAAATAAAAGTTTCACAAGTGAAATTATCAAAAAGAAAAGATGCCTATTTCTAGCTTTAAAAAATGTATAATGCTTTTTGTACATACAAATGTATAACAAGAGCCTATGAGAAGGCATTGTTATTTTCTTTTATGGCTGAGTTAGAAATGTTTAGGTCCAGCTCTCCACAGAGCTTAATGTGTTTGGTCACTTTGATCCATCTCGTTTGTGGAGGCTTTCAGCCGACAGGATTGCTGAATATGAGCCTTAAGCCAGTGACCTAAAAGAGGACAGCCTTAGCATTGTCTGCCTTCTTATGTTTCAATACCCTAACAATCACAGCCCTCTTTTTCCTCTTCTTTTATGTTTTTTACTCTGGATGTTTTTACCATATAGTCATTTTTTCATTAATTCAGCAGTGTCACACCTTGTCTGTTATTGCCATCACCTTTCATTTTGCTCCTTCCATCTATCTCCTGATCTCTGTTCTCGCATCTTCAAACTTTACATCTTCTCAATGATCCACCCCTTTTCACTATTAACATTAAATTAAATTACATATTTTAGGTAAGATCTGCTACATTGTTTTTGCACCACACACTGAGGCACCTAAAAACATTCGTCTGTCAAATCACTTTAAAGAAAGCAGCTAAAATGAGCAGTGCATCTCTGAATCAGAAAAAATATATATATTCTTTTCCTTTTACCTGGATTGTTATTTATCTATTTACATTGTTTTGGGATTAGTGGCTGAGTGTTGGAGATTTTAGCGTTAAAGTTATCTGTGTTCTCTCAAATTTAATGAAACTAGATGACACTCAGCCTGTGGTGCTCAGTGCTCAATTAATCTTCACAAGCTAGCAATGTCAGATTAGACAGTATCCATATTTGAGAAAAGGGAGACATCTCTAGGGCTGACATCTCCAAACACTCAGCAACTCCATCAAATTAATCTAGATCGATAAAAAGAACTACAAGTTAAAGGAAAAATATGTTGTAGTTTTTTGGGGGGGTGAAATGACCTTTTTAAAAGTAATTATGGTTCATCAGTATCCAGAGAATGCAAACAGAATAACTGACCAGAGATATATCAGTCCCTGATTCACAGCAGATGGACAGCATGTGCATAAAGCAGTGCAAACTAAGAGGGAAATTTGGCTAGTACCATTTAATTGTTGAGATATGTTGACAAAATATTAACAGGATTAAGTGCAGCTGGTACACGGTCTGGACTAAATCTTTAAAGCAGTCCTAGGAACACAACATATTAACTGTAAACACAATAGATGGCAGCCATGAGAAGCCTTTAGCATTTGTGTTCTGCTTCAGATCTGCCCATTTCACGTGCTTCATAAAAGTTTAAAGTTTGAGTCAAAGAGTCAAGTGAGCATGGTCAAGATACTGTATGAAAGATAGAAAAGGGTCAAGAGCAGATATCTTACTTTTAATTCCCCCCTTCCCAGGCGGCACAGCAGATCATTGAGCTGCAGGAGGCGGCCCAAATTAATGCAGGGCTTCAGCCAGCTAACCTTGGCCGTAACACCAGCCTCCACGACATGAAGACCGTGGTGAAAACATGGAGGAACCGACTGCCAATTGTTTCTGATGACCTGTCCCACTGGAGTAGCATCTTCATGTGGCGCCAGCATCACTACCAAGGTACAACACATGCTGCCTCTAAGCTTGACACCAGTGATGGTGAAACACACATGTCCACATGCATGAATTCTTCCACATTGTATGTGCATTGCAGGGTGCCACTCTCATGCAGACAGACTCTCAGATTGCTGCAAAGGTATCCACTAGTTCCACGAAGGGGTCTTCTTTTAAAGGCCAAGAGTTGCTGAAACCCCTCAGGGCCTCTGTACATTTCCAAATGTCAGCTCTCTCTCTCTCTCTCTCTCTCTCTCTCTCTCTCTAGCTCGCTCGCTCTCTTTCTCTCTCTCTCTCTCTCTCTCTCTCTCTCTCTCTCTCTCTCTCTCTCCCTCTCTCTCCCCCTCTCCAGGACATAACACACACACACACACACACACACACACACACACACACATATTTACCTTGCTCAGTGCTCTCTCCCGCAGTGACTTTGAAACCATTCAGAGAGGCAGCCACTGCAAAATGTGATGTCTCAAGCAAGTTGAGCTCCAACTCACACTGTGAGGTGCTGAAATAATGATAGCACCAGTTCTGCAGCACCATGCCAATAAAATCCACTTCATTTATACGTGACAGCCTTCAAACTTATGTTAAAGTGAAATGGAATTTTCTTGATGAAATTCATGGCCATGGCCCATTTACTGTTCAATACGTTTAGTGTCCCCAGTGCCCTCCTCTGCATTACGACACCATAGCTTTTGGAGTGCTAGAAGATTCTCAATGTTCATTCTCCTCTAAGCGCTCCTCTTTTTGCCTACTTCTTAAAATGTGACTCTTGTATGAATAAAAAAAAAACCCATCTTCATTCAGTACTGTTTTGTCTCCCTGTCCACAGCCATAGTGACGGCGTACGAGACGAACACCCAGCATGATCCAAACAACAACAACGCAATGTTGGGAGTTCATGCCTCGGCTTCTGCTATCATTCAGTACGGCAAGATAGGACGCAAACAGGTACAGGATTAGAACAATGAGCTCCTCTTAGTCGGATAATTTAAAAAATGCTGTGAAACTGTAAACATCAAGTTCACCATTTGTTAAAACCACATCATGCTCTTGTCTCCACAGGGTTTGGTTAATGTGGCTTTGGATATTCTGAGTCGTATCCACACCATCCCCACAGTGCCTATTGTGGACTGCTTCCAGAAGATCAGACAGCAGGTCAAATGTTATTTGCAGCTGGCTGGCGTCATGGGCAAGAATGAGTGCATGCAGGTAAGATGGAATATCATCACCTTTGAAAACATTAATTACAGAAGCATTTATTTTTTGTTTGACTTGTGCACTAAATATTCATGCATTTCCATGCATAAACTTTTTTCTACTAAGAGTTTAACTTTTTAGGATGTCAAGAAAAACAAATGATGGTACACCTGTATGTCTAGTGCAGGGCCTTAATTTAAAATTGAACTTGGATACTATTCAAGTTTTGTGATGTAAACATCTTTCCAGTAAATAAATACTTGCAGTAAATGTATGTCTGTGAGCTTGGCATCGCAATAAAAGATGACTGGGGCAACAATGACCTGCAGTATTTGCAATTAATTTTAATGCATTTGAGCCACAGAGTTTTTATTCTCATACTTAGCTATTTTTTTTTTTTTTTTTGCAAATATCAGTGTGTTAACAAGTGTGATTGTCATGTTTTTGATGTAATTAGTTTATGAGCAACTCATAAAGTCTTTTATTAGCACTCTTTATAAAGAGCACAAATCATTAAGTTTATAAAATCTGTTATCAGAATGTGATAAATATATGGGGCTCATGTAACACCTGTGCCATAATGCAGCACAGCTGCAACACATTTGGACCGTGATAATGTTTGCTCCAATGTGAAATAAGTAAGGCTCTTCTGGAGAACAACACATTTGATGCATTTAGTGCAATTTAAGCACTCAGGTTGATTTCTTTTCGTAGTAGCTGGAGGCATAGTTAGCGATACTCTGAGTGGGAAAAGTAGTAAGAGCAAGAAGTGTTTGGGGTGGCTCTAGGTGACAAGTTATAGCAGGAGGCTTATAAGAGAGTGTAACTCAGGAGCTTGCTCTTAAGCCCGTGGAGTACTCTGATTAATAGAAGCAGTTCAGCACACCACAAGTCATTAAAAGTGCCAGTAGACACTCTTCTCTCTCTCTCTCCCTCTCCTATCTCATCTCCTCTGGTTCTCTCTGTCTCTCTCTCCCGCTACACATCGTTTGTCACAGCAGTACATAGGGGACACCTAATCAGAGGCTCACCATAATGGAAGTTTAGTTCCCTTAACACCTCTTTTCTTACTTCTTAATGAACACAGAGCAGTTTGTTTGTTTTTCACCTGTGATTATGGCCCTGTCTAAAACAGATTGTTGTGGTATCTTTTTTGCGATTCCCTCTCCCTGGCGGCGACAATTTTTTTTTTCTTAACTGCTTGTTTTGGTTTGAAGGTAACCTCTGTTTTTCACTTCCTTGTTTGGTAGGGCCTGGAGGTGATAGAGTCAACCAACCTGAAGTATTTTACCAAGGAGATGACTGCTGAGTTCTACGCTCTGAAGGGCATGTTCCTGGCTCAGATCAACAAGTATGTCCATCGCTACTCCAGCTCTCTGGTTAACTTAATCTACTTCCTTTTTGGAATCCGCCGTTGTGTTTGTCACTGTCTCTTCTTTTTGTTCATTATCACTTTGCTTTGTATCTGTGTCAGTGGTCCCCTAACTCTGCGTGGGTGATTTATCCTGTCAGGACATGTCAGTCATTTTTAATCTGCACTTCTCGCCTCAAGCTGACGCACCTCTGAGATTATGTTCTCTAGGTAACCCCCGTGACGTGGCTTAGATGTTAATATACATCTGTGTCATCAGTTTGTGACAGTGTCAGTAATGTGTTTTTGTCTGCAGGGTGTGCCTGCGGAGCACACCGCTGCTCTCTTCACGCTTTGCTGGGCCGTGCACACCCACAGCCCACACTCTTTAACACCCTTTCCCCTTCAGCGCCCCCCTTTTTCACTCGTCATCTTTGACGTGACATGGCGTCCTGAGGGGTGAAAGACAAATTGAGGAAGGCTTATTAAATGTATATGCAGCTCAATAATTAACTTGAGGCAATTTACAGGAATCTCTGCGATCAGCAGAACTTGCCTGCACCTCAGCAGGGTTTATTGCAATCATTAAGTTTCCCCTGCACCAGGGGAGAATTAACAGCAGAGTGGGGGTTAGGGGTTGGGAGAGTCTGTGTGTGTATGTGTGTGCATGTGCAACCACATGTGCTGAGGATTTTGGGATCATTCAATTAAACGGGTGTCAGAGATTTGACAGTCTGTTGGGTGCCTGTGCTCCTGTTGAGCCGGGTAGTAGAAACTCTTAATGTACTTTAACACTGGCAAAGTGACTGAGGCAACCCCATTAAGTATTACTGGAGGGTCTTCGGCTCTGACTCCCATAGCAATCAAGCTCCCATTTCTTAATCACATGCCAAAATGCCTTTTATAATAACACATTTTAATTGATTGGCTTGGGAGACATGTCACTGTAAGAAAGCGCAAGAGTGGTTTTGGAAGCACTCCTAAAATGGAGGTCCATTTACCAACTGTGGCTCAGTAAGGCTTTTCCATTGACGGGCCTGTCTCCTTGTTCTGACTGCAGGGTAGTACGTCTCCGGGTGCCTCTTGCATCTTATTTATTAATCAAAGGCTGAAAGGTGTGTAACAATTATTCAGGCTGCATGCCAACGTGAGTTTAGGAGCTGCTTGGCGAAGTGAAAACGGCTGATGAGTCAGAATATATTTCCCTGTCAGCATAAATGGTGCAGTCAAAACTTGGGTCTCTTGCCAGAATTTCCTTGTCTATTCCTTTGCCTGCCATTTAACAGGTTTTGAATGGAATCCTGAAAGTGTATGGAACCCACTTCCAACCTGGCGATAAAAAAAAAATTGAAAGGTTGTCAAAGTCATAATGAGAAACTTCTTTGCAATAATTACTTCCTCAAAATAATGACTTGTCCAAAAAAAGGGCACTTCTTTAACAATATTTTGACTTTTTTTTAAATTGTGCATCTTAAAATATTAAAGTGAAAAAAATATATAACTTTGTACTTATAATGTCAAAATGACAGGACCCTTTCTTTGTGCAAGCCAGATCATGAGAAACATTCTAAAAATACTAGTAATAGTAGTTTAAATAAAAAATAATTTTCTTCTTTATAAATAAAAGGCTTTTAATGAAAAGTTTTTCTTTTAAATTGTATTTTCCCAGGATAAGAAAAATCTCAAGGATTCTCAAGTTTATCTGCCTGCAGATAATTTCTAAGATGTAGCAATGCTCTTCACGGTCAATGATTTGTATACAGATAAATATAGCCATTACGCTGAGGTTTTTTACCTTGCCACGTCCCTGTCACTCATGATGAAATAGGAAGATGTTAAGCTCATATGTCATCCAGTATTACATGGATTGATCGGAACAGTACGATGAGGTTGGGTTTAACTCATATTACAATCTAGCAAAGCGCCTGAACCCTTGGTGACATTAATTCATGCTGGGTTAAATGCTTACTCTGTAATGCCGAGGGAGAAGGCCTTGAAGATTACAGCAAATGAAATATGGTGCTTATTGATGTGTAGTACATAATTCAGAATGTGATCATCATAATCTGTTTCTCGCACAGTCCATCTTTCTCCCTTTCTTTCACTCCTCTAGCCCCCCTCTCCTCGCAAGTGTTGCATCCATCTCCTTCAACCCGCTCCACTCTCTTCAGTTTCCCTCCCTGCTAAGCATCTCCTTTTCCTTTACAACTTGACTTTCACCTAATTCTGCTTCCTGTCCTTCACCATCAGCTACCTACCTTTCCTCACTTGCCCTTCACTTGTCTGTCCCTTATTCTTTAACGCTTTTCACCTCCTCTCCCTTCTTGTTCCAGGTCAGAGGAAGCCAATAAGGCCTTTTCAGCAGCTGTACAGATGCATGACGTCCTAGTAAAGGCCTGGGCCATGTGGGGTGACTACCTGGAGAACATCTTCGTCAAGGATCGCCAGCTCCACTTGGGAGTCTCTGCCATTACTTGCTACCTCCACGCTTGCCGCCACCAAAACGAGAGCAAGTCCCGCAAATACCTAGCAAAGGTGATAAGAGAACTGGGGAGGGGGCCTCTTGTGTTATTCATGTTATAGTGTGGTAGGCAGAATGTGAAGACTTATTTTGAATCCTAATACTGACAACATAATAGCTGGTATTTGTTTATCTCTTGTCCTCAGTTGTTGAGGATTTATGAGTGAGAATGTTTTTTTCTTCTTTGGTTTTGTGTGCTTTGAAACTGGAGTGTCAACAACCACTCTTGCACCTAACCACTGTTAGTTTAAATCCAGTAGCCTCAGTCAGGCTTTTTTCTTTTCTTTCTTCTTTTTTTTATGAGGTCACTTTTAATTCCCTAGTTTCATGACCCCATCCAACCTGTACATTATTGCTGCTGATGAGAAGAGAGCCCTCTCAGACTCTGCCACAGGTAGAAGCATAGGGTGGTGATTTGATTGATTACAGTGCAGGGGTAGACAGTGTGGATAGGTTCCCATGGCAGATCGATGTTGGAGTGAAGGCCATCCTCTAGCAGGGGGGTTAACGGACTAATGGCCTCCCCTGATACTGCAATCTCATGACCCTCTACAGGGACTGACCTTTCTCTTACAGTCAGACGAATGCTGCTGTACTTACCAGTTGAATAAGCCCTGTGTGGGAAATAAAGAGGTGAACTCCTTGCTAACAAGCGTCCCCTTCTTGTATAGACAGCCACCCTTCAGTCCTTTCTATGGGCTGTATAAAAGAAGGAGATGTAGCAACCCATTGATTTGTGGCCTCCTGTTTTGAAGCCTTGAGTTTGGCAAATTGGTTGACTCCATTGGGCATTTACAGCCAGAACTGACCATGCCTGGACGAGAGAGTGCAGCCGGGGAGGCGGACACTATGTTACCACTTAATGATAGTCCCACCTAGCTAGTTTTGTGCATCTATGATTCACATTTACTGTGAGAATAATTGGGATTCTAATTTTGGCTTAAACACTCCATTTAGCAAAGAAAAATATATGAATGACTGGCTCCTTATGTCTTATATAGGCCTGAATGCTATGGCAATTTTCATGAATGGTAAACACGCTGAGGAATGTTGAAAGTTTGAATTTTAAGACTTTAACAAAGACAAATCAGCAGTTATATCATTTAAAATTATAGCATAATACTCACCGCTGCACATTTTTCCTGATTCTCTAAGGAGCCACCCCAAAAGCATACAAAAGGTAAATTCTTGCTATGCTTCATTTAAACACTACAAACTAGATCTTTTTTTATTATTAATGAATGAGCTGCAGGAGGCAGAGAGACTGTTAAAATGTACTAAACTGCCTGCTGGGTCTCTGCTTTCAAAAAGCCACAGGAGAGTCAGATTAGAGAGACTCATCCAGAGAGCAAAAGAGCAGCTACCTCGATGTGTCACACTGGATAAATAATAAATATGGTCTTGCCAAGTCCAGTGATAGCATTAGGCATGACTATCATTATCCGTTCTAAAAATGACTGCTCCCAGCTTCACATCCCAATTAGATGTTTTTTCTTGTGACCCTGGTATTGTGCTGCCAAGCCTGGTTGGCAGAGCTTAGTCCTGATGGGTGAAGCGAGATGACCAGTCATTATCAGTAATTATACACAATCTGTGTACCCGGGTTGGCTTGCTGAAGAGAGCCTTGGGGGTTGAGTGGGGTTAATGTCTTCATCATAATGTAGATGCACACACAAGCACACCAGGGAAGGAGAGATCACCTCCATGTTGGCTCAGCTTTGATCATAGTAACGATTGCCAAGATGTACTCGTTCTTTGCTCTGCAGGCCCTCCCCTGCTGTGAACGGAGCCAGGGAGGCAGCAAGGCTCTGATTAATGATAGGCCTTACCTCTTGCTACTTGCTGTCTCACAGTAGTAACTTTATTTTGAAATGTTTGGAACACTTGACTGCCTTGAGTGTTGAGTTTGTTTATTTCTTCCTTC
Source organism: Hypoplectrus providencianus (assembly GCA_028566105.1). Lineage (NCBI taxonomy): Eukaryota > Metazoa > Chordata > Actinopteri > Perciformes > Serranidae > Hypoplectrus > Hypoplectrus providencianus. Next base: position 13,598,993 of record JAOWBC010000617.1, read on the forward strand.
TATTCTCACCTGTCCTGACCTTCCTCCGTCTTTTCTCACTTTTTCTGTGTTCTTGTTTTGTCTGTAGGTGTTGTGGCTTCTCAGCTTTGATGACAAGAACACCCTGGCAGATGCTGTGGACAAGTATTGCATTGGGGTCCCGCCCATCCAGTGGTTGGCATGGATACCACAGCTCCTGACCTGTCTGGTTGGATCAGAAGGCAAACCTCTGCTCAACTTAATCAGCCAGGTGAGGCCTTTACAAAGCTCACTATCCCATAGCCAGATCTAGATCCCCATTGAGCTCAAGCCAAAATGCTCTTTGCCTCCATTTTCAACGCTTTATCAATGAGGCACCTGTGAAACAGCTTTGTGAAAAAATCTCACCGATCACAATACGTTTGAAAACCACCTCTTCCCTCCCCTTGTTGCTTTTTCATTTTGTTGTCTTCAGTTTCATGTCTTGATGTCTGCATCAGCCATCACTCATTCATAATTTTTTCTCTTGGCTTCTTTCATCGATTTGGTGCAGCACATCTGGTTGGTGTGTGTGTGTATTAGTGCTCATGCACGTCTTTCTAATCAAGATAAATTAACTGCATTCACGCCATAGTGGCCCCTCTCCTGCTTCCTATTTACCAAATTAAGCATTCAGATTCTTTCACTGTCCCTTTTTACAGCGATTTATTGGCTTTCATCAGTCCCTGGTGAATTGGTTTTTAAATTATTTGTTCAAGAAATGATTATAAAGTTAATATCGTACGCATCCGCACTGCGGGAACAGAGCTAGTAATTAAACCGAGGACTAATTTGCTTTGCTTAATGGAGTATTATTTCCGCACAATTTGAAGAGGGTGATCTTCAAAGAGTAGTCTGCTATAACAAACAGCCATTCTCTTGGCAGAGCAGGAATATTGTATAGAGGATATGAGAGAGAGTGTGGAGGAGGATAAAGAGAGGGGAGACAGCCTTTTAGAATACAAGTGGGCAGCGTAAAAGATTGATGTAGTATCACGGAAAGACAAAGTGTATGCTGAAATTATGATAACTGGGAATCCTTTCTACTTTTAAATATGCAGATAAAAAGGAACCATCACACAGCTCATTGAAAAGCTGCCTCAATGCAAATAAGCTGCTAAATACATAAGCACAGCGATTTAATCAAATCAAATAATTTGTATTCTTTCTTTAAAACTGTTTTGTATGTAATATATTAAAGGGGTGGTTCAGTTTGGATAATCAAGAAGGGGTATAGACAGGGAATCTAAACACTGCTGTTGGGGATGCAACAGAGGCAAAACATATTTTAGGCACCTCAAAAAGTCAATATCAGTTTTAGAGTGCCATGTTTAAAATATTTTCGCTGCATTTCCTTGACACCAAACAGCCCTTTTCAATGCAGAACTGAAGCTGTTTTGCCCTTTTGCCAAGCCTCCAGACTGTTTTGGTGATTAGAACGAACCATTTAAATTCAAAGTCACACAATGACTGAAAGCAGACTTTTGGGTTTCGGGGCAAAGTTAGACCAGTAACCGCTGTGTTCTGTAAGGTAAATTTGCTCTCCTTTCAAAGGAGTCTGATGGCTATAATTGGCTCAGTTCCCCATTCTTCAGGGTGTTCTGATGGCAAGTTAAAGCAGTATAAATTTTCTAAATATAGTTTGCACTTTTATTAATTTTATTTTTATGTGGCTAAATACATTTTGGTTCTGTCCCTGTCCACAGCAGTACATTGCTTTCGTGTCAAACTGCTTCTCCTTTAATCTCCTTTAAAACGCTCCAACTAACTTAGAACATTAAAACAGGACGCATGTTTGTTATAAGGTTCGAAAGTCGAGACCTCTCTGTTATAGTTGAGAAAAAAAAAATGGTACCTGGATGTCAATGGGTTATTGTTGAGAATCTGCATGTATGGATGTCCAGGCCTCTCTTTGGTCTGCCTCATCATCCTGTAATGACTGAAGGGTAAAAAGGTTGGTACTCTTTTTTTCATCCACCTTTTTAAAGTCGAGAGAAAACTGCATTTTGATGCATGGCAGGCTTTGTCTCTGCCGCTCGCCTGAATTATTTAGAGTTTCTCTGCGGCGGCGGGATGTTTAAAAAACGTATGTTGAAATATTGATGAAGGTGAGGAGAAGAGCGCCTGGGGGCAGGCGGGAAGATGAATCAGAAGTTAACAGAGTATCTCAACACCCCTCCCCACTCTGGTTCTCTCACCCCCCCTTCACTGCCTCCTTCTTGTCTACCATTCGCCCTCTTCCCCTCAGCCCACCTTGGCTTCGCCAAAATATGACATTTCTTATCTTCCCATTAGCGGGCTGATCTCTGGTGCCTCCTCTTCCTCCCTGCCTTCCTTCCTCTTTCATCTTTAATGCTGCTGTTAGCTGCCACTTAGAACTCCCTTTTCCCGTTACTCCTGACTCTTGTCCTTTGCTTCTCATCTCAATAGTGTATTTTTCATTTTTTCACACAAACACTGTACAAAGAAGCATCATAAAAATGAATGTCCAGCTGCAGCACGTCATTGACTCATAAATTAGTTTGACAGAAAATTAATTAGCAACTGTTTCAATATTTACATTCCTTTTGTTAGGCCAAAAAGCCAAACATTTTCTGGTTTCATGCTTCTTAAATGTAATAATTTGATTTTTCTTTGTCACCAATTGCACAAGTAATTTTTCACTATTTTCTGACATTAATTTGACCAAACAATTAATGAAAAAAAGAATGGGCAAATGAACCATTAGTTTGTTGCGTCTCTAGTTTACTGTATTTGCAATATATAGAATTGATACATCTATATTCAACTTAATAACTCTGCACTGATATGGGTAGTTTATACATTTCTGCAAAGTTGCAGGAGGTATTTATGTATTCACAGTTCTTCTTGACTGAGGCTTTTTGTACTGGAAGCCTTGGAGAGATTCCTGCACTTTAGCCACAAAAGAGCGGTTAAAACCTTTTGGTGGTGGCTGAAGGTGCTCCATAGCTGCATTAGCTCACCGCTGAGGAAGTGGAAAGTCTTTTCCTGGATCCGGTTCAATTTGATATTACTTTTCTTTCTTCCCTTTTGTATCGCCTCCATGCTGTGCAGGCTTAGGCCTACAACAGCAGCATCCTCTTTCACCAGTCAGTTAATCCTGTCTGTCTCCCCTGCCTCGGTGCTGCCTTCACAGCACACCACTGCTGACTGACTGTCCATGAAGAGTCGTGGGTTATGTGGACTGAGGGAGCTGAGTCTGTTGATTTGTGACCTGCTGGGATTAAGAACAACTATTTCAGTGGTCCACTTTGAGGAGGACTACAGTATGTTCTAGTTAGCTGCAGGACAGCCTACGCTCACCCATGGCAGTTTCAAACCAGAGCAGTTCTTGTGTAATCTTGATTTGAGGAGTTTGAGAATCCCTATGAACACCTGAGCTAGGTGTCAGAGGAATGTTGATATAGTCAGAGAAAGATTACAGGTTCCAAAATCCATTTAGCCTTAGGTTGAAGTATGAAGAAAACTTCTTCTTTTTCTTTCTCCATCTCTCTCCTGCACCCCCCTACACCAACATCCATCCATCCTCAACCCACTTCTAGTCGTATTAAACTCAGTTTTGTTGTTTAGATGTGGATGTATCCTCTTCTGCCCTGCAGGTGTATTGAGGGTCTATAAAGGATCAAGTAGCAATTTAATTGCAGCTTATGAAATTGTGCCAGGAGACCTGAGAGAAACTTGACGTTTGGTCTTTCACCAATATCCAGTGGGCATAAAGTTCGGCAGGCAAAGCTCTTCCACCTAGAATTTAAAGAAAGATTTTTTTTGTTTTACAGCCTGCGTATTTGTCGTACTTCTAGTCATCATTTACATGAAATATAATATTATTCTACATAACCACAATCGGTATTTCCCAGTGAACTTTATGCTTAGGGCAGTCTCCAACAGGCTAAGCAGTGATTTGTCAAACTTAATAAAATTGTTTATTAGCCAAATAAAATTGTTTATTAACCTATTATACAGTCTACAAGCGTTGCAAGAGCTCTAAAAAACAACTAGCAACTGTAAGAAGGACTAGTTAAAAAGTTCTTTGTCCAGTGTGATGACACTTAATGTTTCTGATAACCACGGTCTCATTTAGCCACTTGCTTGCAACCGCCTTTTTAAGAAGACAAAAAACTTAACAAGTGGGGGTACTCATTATGTCTTTTATGTCATACAATAAAACATGAATTTCTCCTCAGATTGCATTAACCACAGACCTAACTTCAGGCATCCAGCCATCAGCATCCAAAATCCTCAACGAGTTTGAAAAGATAGGTCCTTAGGGTGCTAAAATGCTAATTTACTTCCTGGTTACAGAACTTATTTCTGTGATGCACCAATTTCTCATGCAAGAAAAGTTCAATTCATTTGAAGTTCGAGAGAACACAAAGTAGAAACCTATGAACCACTCCTGTGGTGAGAGTTGTCCATCTGCCGACCTGCACCTACTGACTGCCAGTACAAGAGGAGAGGGAACTCTGCATTATAGGCTCAATATATACCCATACCCCATCTCGTGCATCAGTTCATCCAGATCCTCCCCGCAGCTGAGGGTGTTGTACCTCTGCTTATAGTTTTAAAAAGCTGCAGATCTGTGTTCTCTCCTCTGTAGAATTTTAGGGAGCTTTGTCACAGCTCATGTTCTACCTTTAGGCGCTCGCTTTGTGCAGTCACAGTGATAGCCAAATGTCACACACACAAATATATCAGTGTCGAGTTAAGTCTGCAGCTCTCATTCAAAAGGTGATTCCTGTACAATTTCTGTGTGCAATGGTCGCCCTCTCATGTATTAAAATGTCATTTGGTGACAAGTGTGGAATCGGTATTGTAGCGACATAAAGGGGGCGTTTGAAATGTGCTCACAGCCTCTACTGCACGTTAAAGACACCTAACATATTGCCATCTGAGCTTGCAGCACTACTTGAATAGAAGATAAATGAAAGAAACCCAAAGTGGGGGGATTTTTCTATACTTATCAAGTGTGTTAGTGTGTGCATTTTTCTCAAAGGGAGACTGACCTGCTATATGCTGTCACTTTATAACCTGAACTTTAGTATGTATAATGTTTAATGCCCAGTGGAAGGCTACAAAGCAGCTGTTTGGATGAAGAACTAAATAGTTTGAGAGTGCATTCATGGTGTTGACATTCAAGTTCTAATTCTTTTTTAAAATTCATGCTGTTTCATGTTCATGGTGTGTTTATTAATTAAGTTTAACCCTGTTATTTCTATACAGTTGCGGAATAAAATACGATTACACATACATCATCAATATTAAAATATCTGTAGTGAATTGGATTCCAGTGCAAAATGATTTTTTCTGACTGGTGTTAACCAAATATTTCCGCTTGCTGGAGTGCTGTGACGTTTAATATCAACATTTATTAAAGAAGTATTTTTTATCACTCTATTCTTTTTTTTTTTCTGTGTCACAACATAAAAAGCTTAAAATTAAGAGCATAAAAAGCTTCTTTCAAAATCCTCAACACAAATTCCAGATTAAAATGAAAAAAGGCATTCGGCACACTTGAGATTTTCCCATAATACATGAAATGGAGCAGAAAATATCTACTAGGTATGCTGGTAGCTAGGCAACTTTTTTTTAAACTCTGCAACTCAATCATTTCTTGATTTAGAAGCAAACATTTTCAGTGAAAGGAATTTTGATTTCAGAAAATGATGTACCTTGGATTCTGTACGACAGGCCATGCGGCACACTAATCCTACCTTCGCAATGAACTGTGACCTGAGACGATATATAAATTATACATTACTCTGAATTCACCTGCTGCATGACTTATCAAAGGAGCCCTACTCCACTAAGTTTGAGGTGATTTTGCACTGTGTTTAAAACTTGAAATCTCTTATGTCCTGACTTCAACCATTAAGCCTTCTAATGTTGTCAGTGACTTTTCTTGAAAGTCTTGAGGGCGATTTCATCATCAGTCACATTCAGTTTTGTAATTCAGCCATGACGTGTTTTTAACTTCCCTAACTCCCCTGACTCAAAGCTTCAAACACTCCCTCTGTTACAGCAGAGGTCTCTGGCTGTATCAGTGTGATCTCTCTCTCCTGCTGACACACATGCACAAACAGTATCTCTCTGTCCCGCTCTCTCTCCACCTCCTCCATCTCTACCTCTGTCTGCGTTCGCGCTCTCTCTCTCTCTCCCTCTCCCTCCTTCGCGGTCCTGAGGGGGAGTCTTTGAAATGTAATCTGTGACCCTCTTTTATCTGCTAGGTGGGACGAGTGTACCCCCAGGCTGTCTACTTCCCCATCCGCACCCTTTACCTGACGCTCAAGATCGAGCAGAGGGAGCGCTACAAAAGTGGTAAGTAAACATGGCTGGCTGTGGTGTCTTTTCTCTTTACCCCACTCTGAACATTAAAAGCTCCTCTACTTCTACTATACTGAGTTATTAAATGTTTTTTGGGGAAAAAGGTGTTTATAGCATATTGAATATGTTCTGTTACATATGACTTCACAAAAAATAACAATTAAGAGAAAACCAATAAAATACTGTCTTTTCTTTTTCAATTGTTAGCACCTTTTACTTTCTCTTTTCTGTGACATCTTCCTCTCAGCATTTTCCTCATTCTTTTGGCTTTTCTTCCCTAGATGCATCTGGACAACAGCAGCCCAGTTCAGTCGGCGCCCAGCCTCACTCAGGGGCCTCTGACCCGGGGCCTATCCGGGCCACTGCCCCAATGTGGCGCTGCAGCCGGATCATGCATATGCAGAGGGAGCTGCACCCCACCCTGCTCTCCTCCCTGGAGGGCATCGTGGACCAGATGGTGTGGTTCAGGGAGAACTGGCATGAAGAGGTGAGAAAAAAAAAAATGGTGCTGGTGTTGCGCGTGTTTGACGTGTGTGCTTTTAGCGGATCAGATGGTCAGTGCAAATGCGTGAAAGCAAGCTGCATGTCTTGTGTATATGTGTGTCACGCCAACTGGTCAGCCAGATGACCCAAGTCTCTGTGGTGGGCTAACACATCTGTTTAGTCTAAGCTTGTCTGTCCTCACTGTCTCCCATTCCCTGACTGAACTAATGTGTTTTCATACACATATTAATGGCAGAATATGTTCCAGACATAATTGCACATTTCAGATAAAAGATTCATTATTTCTGGGATGGTATTTTCTCGAATCCCTTTTTGCACATGTCGACTCAAATCACCCATTCAGCCAGCAGTTTTTCCTCCCCTGCTAATTGTGCGGATGTCAGAGAAGGACGTAGGCCTGACACAATCACCCAAAGTGAACTTAGTGCTGCTGTAAATAGTTTTAGTCATGCTAGGCAGAATTCATGCAAGGTAGCTGGTCTGTGGGTGGAGGGGAAGACTGGGAGTAAGAGGCGGCGGGAGAGAAGACTGAGACAGGTGATGGATGGGTGCGGTGAGCGTGTAGGATGGGGAAAGGGATTTAGGGCCAGAAGTTTGTTGGTGTGTGTGTGTCTGTGTTATTATCTGTGATGGTTTGGGGCACTCAGCAGCAGCTGCAGACTCTATGCTTCGTTCCACTGGGCACACAGGGACAGAGGCATGCCATCATCACCTTTCCTCGCTCCCTGTCTTTGGTTACTGTATGACATCACATCTCTGCACCTTTGTTCCTTAAGAAATATGTGTGTGTGTCTGTCTGTTCCTTACCCTGTACTCATAGAGGACTTTATGGTATAAAGTACATCCAGTTGTTGATTATTTGGACAGCTAATTCAACATAAAATTATTCTGATTGGATAAAAATGTTGGGCTCCTCTGATTGTGTGACAACTTTACCTTAATCTCACTAAATGGGTTTTTTTTCACTGGGATATTGCCCAGGTAGAGGTTTCTACAGAAAGATTAGCTAATGCCAAATCACAAATATTATCTGCTTGGTAAAGCTACATGAGGGAATAAGTGTCTTATTCTAAATATTTGTGCTGAATTGTGTTGTTCAATCATGTTTCATGCATTGTTTTTGTTTGATTAGTTGTTCAGAATATTCTATGGGTAGAATATCTGTGTGGGCCTGTGATGCTTGCCCTTACATACAAAATATATGCAAATTATTGATCGAAAAAAAATGGACTGATATATATTTCTTGCTTCCTTGTCCCTTCGCAGGTCTTGAGGCAACTCCAGCAAGGCCTGGCTAAATGTTACTCAGTGGCCTTTGAGAAGAGTGGTGCTGTGTCCGATGCCAAGATCACACCGCACACGCTGAACTTTGTTAAGAAGCTGGTGAGCACCTTCGGTGTCGGCTTGGAGAACGTCTCGAATGTTTCCACCATGTTCTCCAGCGCTGCCTCTGAATCGCTAGCCCGCCGGGCCCAGGCCACAGCACAGGATCCTGTTTTCCAGAAGATGAAGGGACAGTTCACAACAGGTTGGTTGGCTTTTAAAATAAACTCACATGTGGCTGTATAGACACGGATCCGTACAGAGCAGACAGGAAGAAAAACAGGCGTTGAAGAGCCCTTTCATTTTGAGGTTGTTGTTTTTTTACATGCCTTTCCTCTGTCTCCTGTGTTTACTTTTGGAGCATAGTTGTTTGTTCACTTTTGTTTCATGACTGTCAACCATGTTAACTTTAAACATAGCTGCTTTATTTCCTTGCAACTTGTCTTAACACTTGGAAATCCGAAAAGACAAAAAAAAGGCAGAAGGTGCAACATTGTCCAGGGAGTGAAAACAGCAACACCTCCTAGCTTATCTCCATAAAGCCTGACATCAGGTACTCTTCAACAATCACAAACAGAATTTGTTTTAATGTCTGTCTACACTAGTTTAAATGATGAGGCAGTTTCCCAACTGGCCTCTGTAGAGAAATTGAGCTGGTTACATTCTATCTGTGCAGACACTCATAGCAGCGATGTCAGAACAGACTGCACTGTCGCTTGGAGCAGCTGGAGCATTGGTGTTCTGCGATGTAATTAAAGTTTCCAGCCAGATGATTTGATTTAGGGAGGGGTTGGAGGTGGCGGCTGGTCAGAAATAGGTGTGTGTGTCAGTTTGTTTTTATTACACTGTGTGTGCACACGCCCACACTGGTTTTGATTATACACCAGTCAGCTGCATTTCTAATCCAAGCTGGTGCAGCACTGCGGTGATGATCTCGACAAGCACATAGCCTGTCACAGGTTTGATGAAATACAGCAGAAGACTCTGCATGCCTCAGCTGAAATGATGACAGTGTGAACTCTGTTGTAAAAGTCCAGTCTTTGATCCTGGTCAGGTTTAAAAGTCTGTTAAACATCATTTGTTACCATGTATCCCTCTGCTGAAACGATAATGAAATCATTCTACTTCGCGGCAGCTGTTTATATCAGGGTGAAATGCATTCTCAATGCAGGTTTTATAAGCATGAGTAAATTCTTTCCAGCATACTGGCAATGAGAAACTTTTGCCATTTTTTTATTAAAGTGTAAATGCAGTGTAAGCCCAGTTAGGCTAAGTACCACTCGCTACCAGTCAAGTGCTGTTTTATTGTGGTTGGGGCTGGAAGTTGCGCCTACAGTATTTATCCTCTTTGTCAGGGAACCAAGCATTGTTTGCAGTCTTCTTGCTGTACCAAAAGTGAATATAGCTCATAAAATTTTGGAAAAGGCAGGGGAATTTAAGTATGCTGCTACTAGGGCTGCTCTGACACCAAGATGATATTCTCTTTCCCAGTTCGGTGTTGGTGCAGAATAATTGCAGGGTAGCTATGTTTTCACTTCAGCTTTTCTGTTTGTCAGCAGGATTGCAGAAAAATTACTATCCAGATTTTGTTGCAACTTGGTGGAAGGGTGAAGCACGGGTCAAGGGAGGAGTCATTACATTTTGGAGGAGATCCAAATCGCACGCCAGACACACAAATTATTTTTCACTTTTATAAACCTTCCAAGATGGAGCATTTAGTCTGCAATCTCTGGGTGCCCTTCTAGTTGCAAAGTAGATGCAGCATTGAATTGCCAACATAGAAAAACATTTATCATTATGGTCATTAAGAAAGAATGAGACACAACAATGCTTTACAATGGGAGATTGTTGGATTTTCATTGCCAAAATCCACTTGACTTTGATGTTGGACTTTTTCTTCCAATGAGAGACTAGAAATTTAATTAGCTGTTGACCCTTTAGTTTGTTTATGATAAGTAGAGTGTATCTTTAAATTAACCACATATTTTAATCCTGAATCTCAAAAAATGCCTAATCGGAATTTTATGCTTCATCGGTCTAGTCTCTTAGGTTGTACACGCAGATGTAAAATCAAAGAATAGTTATTGGAACACTATATTGAGCAACAGTTGTCTGATCCATCCCCAGTTTTTGGATTAGCACATTTCAAAAGCAAAATATTCAGTGTTATTCATTTGTACGCTTGTAAGGAGGTAATGAAACCTCCAGTCATGTTGGCCTTCATGTTCACATTCATATGAAAGCTGAGGATTCCAACAGGACAGGTGCAGTTCTAGTTTAGCCAAAGCCCCCTCTGAGACATTTTTCTCTAAACAATCATTCCCCTGTTTTTGAAAGCCACGTGTCTGTTTTCCTACATTACATAAGGGAGTTGAATCACAGTTCAGTGGACCCAGTTTAAACAAGGACTGTCTGCTGCTTCCCTGGCTTTCAGTGTTCAAATAAACCTCTTTGCTTTCGCTCCTACGGACCGGCTGCACTTACATGTTCGCTGAATTAAGCCCACAGTAAACGGCCCTGTCCCTTCTTTTTTCTTATTGCATATCCATAAAGCCACTCCTCCCTCCACTTCCTCCTCCCCCTCTCTGCTTCTCAGTCTCTCCTGTGCTTTTCCCCTCCACTGGTCCTGAGAGTGGCCAATAGAGCTAATGTGTTTGGCCCTGGGATAGTGGAGGACAAGGACCATGAGTGAATGAAAAGCAGTTAGAGAAAAAATTATCACCTGACTGAAAGAAAGAAAAAAAATAGCTGTAATAAAGGGGAGCCAGGGCTGACGAGCATAGGAAATTACAAAAGGGACATAAAAGATGGAAGAGAGGAGCTTAACAAATGGAAAACAATGGGAATGAGAGTCTGAGGGGAAACATGAAGACAGGTGTGATGGCATTAGCGAGCGAAAGCATGGGAACGGCACATGGACTGACTGAATGAACAACACAAACAAGAGTGAGCGAGACTCGGAGCGCTGTGTTGATGAATCTTCCCAGATGTTGCTGTGCCAGCTGTGCTCACGCAGCCAGGCATCACCAGGGCTTCTGCGTCGCAGGGTGCCCGCCGACCATCGCTACCCAGCTGTCCCCACAGCGACATGGGAGCAGGGCCGACAGAGACTGAAACCACACAAGCCTTCCAGAGCGGAACAAACAGGGTTTACAGAGCTGCTGAGCAGCCAAGCTCCCATTCCCCGAACCACGTTAGTGGCTCACTCGCTTTCACAGGGTTTGTGGGCCGGAAAATATGGGTTTATGTGTGCACATATAACATTTGGCAGCAGGGAGGCATTCAAATCCAATTACGGCGAATGCTATTTGCATGAGTTACTGTTTTAGGAGTGGATCTGTTCCAGAGACTTTTGTCAGTAGAGCTTCTTCTGAAAAAAAAAATCAAGTTTCCTGGCCTTTAATTCTGTGCCTATTGAATAGTCACTTGTCATGCTGAAATCACATTTAGCACAGTTAAATGTTACTCTGTATAGCAATTTGGCTTAGCACCTGTATACCTTCAGCTGGTTGTTAGTCACAAGTCTTAAATGTGAACCTCCCCTCTACCTCGATACTTGCAACAGTGATAACCTCTGATTCACTCAATACTTACCAATCAGACAGATTGAAGTTGAGTTGACTCCATCCCAACACACATTCACACACTCCCGCACTGAGTCAGGCACAGGGTAGTACATGGGGCAATGATGGTTCAGCAAATATAAAGGTGGCCTGCCCCAAGTCCAGATTCATAATTTGGTGCAGAAGTGCAGATCTTCTGCTGTGGTCTGTCAGGGAAGGGCAGCCACTGGTTTCTACACACAGGTCAGAGTACAGCAGAACTACTTTCCACAACCCACTCTGTCTCTCAGCATCCCATTCCCCCAGCTACCTGACAGAGCAGAGGTCAACCATGAGTTCAAGAGGACTGAAAATAACTCTTTGGGTCTTGCTGGCTGTATTGCTCTTGCCACAGAGCAACTTTGTGTTTTCTCTCAGAAACTGTCTGCATGTTTAATATTGTCACACCATAATAACTATAATTAACAGTTCAAAACAGAGTGGAAAAATTAGCTACTAATTGATTAAAAAAAAGCCTTTGTTGTTTATGTGACAACATGTTAACACTTTTTATACTGTAATACTGGTGGAAGACTTTAATAATAGGTATTTTCATGCTTACGTGCGTACAGATGTTCATCCTTCCCATTGCAGTGGACTCGGGCTCGTAGATGAACTCATTAGTTGTGTCTGTCCCATTCTAAGGACTGTGATGCCTCAGGTGTGCCTGGAGCAAACGTCCATTTTGATTCAAAAATGAATTTATAAATGGTAAACATCAAGGTCACTGTAGCCTTGCAAAATATATTTTCAGCCACTACTCAAGAATTTATGGCCTAATAATGAAAAATTCCTAACAAATTGGATAAAATGATGCCCTGAACACATCTTTTATCCCAAAGGTCAAAGGTCAACTTCACACTGCCATCGTAATGTTCTGCAGAAGATCTTTTTTATCCATAACAAAATGCCATATGAATAACATAACTCATTAACAGAAAGAAATAGGTTTGCAATAATGCACGTTATCAGACCCTTAATTGTTACACTAATTTGAGGTGTTCCTGAACTACAGGGATGAAGATGACAGTTTTCGAGTGTAGCTTCTTTGCAGCAACATCCCTGTTTGAAGCATTGCATACTTGCATTGTTGCATATAAGCTTGAACAGACACAAATCCAAACTGTATTTTGGCTGGTTGGCTGAGACTTTCCACCGTAAAGTGGTAATTCTAGCTATGAGTTGTGTTAGCCTGCGTCATATGTACAGCCACCTCCAGACTTAAACAGGTAAAATGTTTAATATATATGATAAAGATGGAATGATATTACTTTATTGCTTCATGGCTTCGAAGTAGTGGAGCATGTCTTGCTTTTTCTATTTGTAAGCATTATACACTTTTATGGCGCTGAATTGTTGTCGGGTTGCAATTCCTCAGGACTGTTTCAATTTTCCCTCTGCTATCGAGGCAGGTGAATTGCAGGCAGACGGATAGCGAAATAGGGCCACTCCGAAAAGAACATTGGCTGTTTTAGAGGGCTTATTTAAAGTATTAGGAGGTCTCACTCTGGGAGAGATTGAACGGGTTTGAAATGGCAAGGCCTTGCAGTTTCATGGATTCATTATAACAGGCGGCACAACAGGGTGTACTGAAATAGGAGAGTTAGGTGTGTGTGTGTGTATGTGTGCGTGCGTGCATTCATGTTACAGAGATGTCCTGGGGGCTTTACTCTAAAATGGAAAACCTGC
>JAOWBC010000617.1:13615666-13636409 GCA_028566105.1 Hypoplectrus providencianus
AATTGGCAATGACCCTCTCCTTTTATTTTTATTTTCTGTCTTTTACTGTCTCACTCACCCGCCACACACAATTTCAATTTGCCTTCAAGCGCTATTTCCTCTCCTGTCATCCCCTCGTGGTTTGCCTCCGCCCAGATGTTTGCCCACTCTCCATTTATGCACTTGATTGGTTTGTTTAAGGGGAAATATGTACTGGGAATTCAGCAGTCCCTTCCATCCCATTTCCTCCCAACTGAAAAGCTTGGTATTGATTTGATTTGGGTTGTCGGTGTATGTAAATGTTTAGACTGCTTTCACTGGGTGAGCCATGCGCAGCCTTTTACCTCCTTTGACCCTGCGTGGTGTTGAGCACTGGCACGCCTTCAGTGCAGCTGTTTCCCAACTCTTGAGTATTTTAGTTGTAGGTTTAGATGTGTGGTTTACACTGTGGTAAAACAGGGACTGTTTGCTCGTGAGTGCAATCAAATGTGTACAGTTTGTGTGTCACTGACTCGGTTGTTTTCCCCTCTCCCTACCTCCTTTCTGTCCACCACTCTCTCTGCTTCTTTTTCTCCTGGTCATCCCTCCATCTTATTTCACCCCTCTGCTCCCCTTCCTCTCATCTCTTCACAACCTGTCTCCTGTCGCTCTCCCTCCTCCCTCTCATCTCCCCAGTGCCCCGAGTGGTGGCAGTGTCGCCTCAGATGCGGCTGGTAGAGGACAACCCTTCATCTCTGTCACTGGTGGAAATCTACAAACAGCGCTGTGCCAAGAAGGGCATCGAACATGACAACCCCATTTCCAGATATTATGATCGTCTGGCCACTGTTCAGGCCAGAGGCACACAGGCCAGCCACCAGGTATGAAGTCGATCATATAAATAGATCTGCATACACCCACACACTTATTACATTGACAAGCATATAACCCAGCCATGTGCCGGATACAAGTGTGACCTCATTTAATGGCCTGCATTGATATGCCTTGGTGATTAGATTGTAATTAAAGCTGTGTGAATTCATGTCACCTTGGGACATTTGAGCATGTGACAACAATGTATTAATAAATAAAAATAGCATGTGGTTTAGACAGCATAATATTTGGGAGGGTTTTCTCATCTTATTTGAAGGAACACGACATTTGAAATGAAAATATCTGGAGTTACAAGAAAAAACTACCCGTTTTTTGTACAGCCAGCAAGATAGGACCAAGATACGACAGCAATTTTTGGTATAAAACCTCAAAGTTGCACTCAGGGTGCTTGCAAGGGGTGGCAAATGGATGGAATAGATGTCAGACTTTCTCCATGGAGATGCATCATGAGTATCATAATTTTATGCAGCCATGTTACTTCCTGTGATCATGCCTCATAACTACATCACTTCCTACAATCAAGTTCATTTAGTTACTGTTTAATGTTTTTTTTCCAGTTTACGTAGTCGAATGTATTCTTTATTTAAACATGTGAATTGCTTCTCAACTTTCTACCAGCTATGGTGTCATTTGGTTCTGAGGTACACTGTAAAACAGCAGCTCAGTCTTATTTTGACTGTGGGGTTTATATTCATAAGGATGGAATCTGTCAACTGTTGTAAACTGTGGACATCATATCTGACAGTCACGATTGGCACCTGAGCTTAAGTAAAACAATCATGCGCAAGGCCCAACTTTTTCTGGACCAGGGTCAACTACCTAACCTCTTCTCCCTCCTCCTTTCTCCTGCCAGGTCCTACGGGACATCCTGAAGGAGGTGCAGGGCAACATGGTGCCTCGCAGCATGCTGAAGGAGTGGGCTCTCCACACCTTCCCCAACGCAACCGATTACTGGACCTTCCGGAAGATGTTCACCATCCAGCTGGCCCTCATAGGTCTGGCCGAGTTCATGCTCCACCTGAACAGGCTCAACCCCGAGATGCTGCAGATAGCACAGGTAGGAGACACATTCAGACATGTTGGGCTCTCTCTGAAGGGCGAGGGCCATTCATGTGACAGGAGTTAATTCAGTAGATATATGCTCTCATAGATGCATTAAGAGATGGCCATCACCGTCTCCATATCTGGCCGTATGAATTACCGCTCTCCCCCACGACATTAGCGCTATCAGTCAGCCAGCCGATGTCAATGCGAAGGATGTTTTGACAGAACGTTATATTCAGTCCCTCTGCTCTACAGCTTTCAAAGACGTTTCAATTTGAAGAGGCTGTGTTTGTGTGTGCGTGCATCCGCCTCTCAAGCCTTGCATGTCTGTCTGCCGCTCGGGGTCCGCAGACAGCTTTCTCAAAGTCATTATTAAAGATGATTGTGTCAGTCGGCCACCCCACCCCTCTGATTCTAATCGGCCTTTGCTGACAGGCGTTCCTCCGGGCAGCTAAGCACTGGTATTAAGCCCCCTCTCTGCCTGTTCCACTCCGCAGATCCCATTAGACACAGCAGGATTACGGGACGGAGAGCGTACACACACACAAACATTACACACAAACAGAGAGAGAGTGCAAGGACAGGACATCACAGCCATAGCTTTGTGTCCCACCCTTGCTAAATGGAGACCTTAAAGAGCTCAGCAATGCCTCAATTAAAACGGCACTGGTTAGTGGCATCCACCAGGCCGTAATTCAGCCATACTTTAATCTTTTAACACCGGTCTTCATAAGGCATCTCTTTCCTTTTATAATAATCTCTTCATCTCCTTTGATATTGTTGCCATTTGCTATGAAAATTACCCAATATCTGTCGTTTCTCACACTTGAGTTCACAGCCCCAAGTCACTCCATGTGACACGCTAATGTTGCGTCATCTCATTCACACTAGCCTGAAGATGAAGCCATCGCTGGCCACTAGTGTGGTGATTTAGCATTCTGAGCGCTGCCTCCACAGCCAACTGTCTGCGGGCTTATCTGAGCCTCCTGGGGGTTGCTGGTGTCTCAGCCCACTGCCTTGAGGCCCTCCGCTGGGGCCTGCAGGAGCAAATGACAGTAGGGGAGGGAGAAGGGGGAGAGGGAATTAAAGAGAAGGAGGAAGGGAGGGAAAGAGGCGAGACAGAGGAGGAGAGGGAGCACGAGCTGGAATGAAATGCTCGCTATAAAGCTGTCAGAGCCACTCACCTTTTCATATAAGGGAGCTTATCTTCCCTGGAATGGCTGCTCGTGTAGCAGTCCTCTCGCACATAAATGCAGGCTTAAAGATGAAAACTTGGCTGTATATATTTAAGTCAGCGGGGAGCGACGGGGGAGAGGGGAGTGGGAGTGAATTGAGGATTATAGATGTTCTGCTGCTGATAGTTTGACGTGTTACTGTGTCTGGGGCACGCAGATCAATAACTGCAGCCATTTCGTTGGTGTGAGCTTGTTTTGTAACTCCCCTAGCATTCCTGAAGAAGAGTTATTTTTTCTTCCTGGGCTCATGTGGTATAAGGACTGTGGAGAACACAAGGATATTTGTGTTTATGTTTTCTTTAATTTTTTTTTGAGCAAGTATTTCTAACATCCTTTTTTTACTCTGTTCCATGTTTTCAGGACACGGGAAAGCTGAACGTCTCATATTTCCGCTTTGACATCAATGACGCCACTGGTGACCTGGATGCTAACCGCCCTGTTCCGTTCCGCTTGACGCCGAACATCTCCGAGTTCCTGACCACCATCGGTGTCTCCGGCCCCCTCACAGCCTCCATGATCGCTGTGGCACGCTGCTTCGCACAGCCGAACTTTAAGGTAACTTGTCTGCTATGAAATTGGTTACTTTCTTATAATTATCCAGTGTGTTTACATAGAAACAACCCAGAATAATTATATTTTTGTTTAGAGTTGAATACAAGGAATAAATCTAACATACAGGGCATCCTACAGCTCATTGTTTTATTGAAATGGCCAAAGACTTGACTGTTTTCATTCACCCTTACTCATCAGAACTGGTTCCAGATTGAGCTGGTTGCTGTTTTCAGTGAAACACTGACTAGAGCTGCAGTAATTAATCAGTAATTGAGTAGCTGATGAACTGTAAGATAATTTTAGCTGCTACCTTACGGAGATTTCCTGCGTTCCAAACCGGTCTTTGGACCGACAAACCAAGACTTCTAAAGACATCACCTAATCATGAAAACAGGTGTTGAGAGCAGAACTAACTTTGATTAACCCTCTGATTGCTGCATGATCCGCATATTTTTTTTTCTGGGTCCGGTTGAGACCGTAACAAAGCTAACTTAGATTGAGTATTGAGCTTAGCTGCTGTATGTTATATTGTGTGGGTATTGTGTTTGCAGCTAGAGACGTTTGCCTACAGGCGACCACAGAAATAATGTTTGTTGCTTTAAGAAACATATCTTTGTAGGCGCTGAGATCTCCAGATATTGTTTAGCACTTTGCATTGATAAACCCTGAGATGAACAACAGCCAAACAAAAACAATGCTATGGAAGCACAAGCAGACAGAGGGTTGTATCGTGTTTCTGCAGCAGGACAGTAATGACAGGCGTGTGGTGTCTATGTATAGGCCTGGCTCATACTTAAAGTTTGACTGGTGTGGAGGGAGCAGGAGCGGTTAAGATGCAAATAAACACACCATTGGACCATGTGAAGTAGTAAAGACTGAGTGCCAGAAGCCAGCAGTCATGAAAACGGACGTCTCCAAGTAACACAACAATCATCCACTCAAATATATAAACACTTTAGGTAAGGGGACGGGACAGTGCGCACTGAGTTAGGTGATGATTGCTGGTGTTGTGGCCCCATTATGGTTTAGCTGGTTCTGTATTTCAGTTCTGTATCACTGTAATGAGCTGCTAACAACACAGAGAGATTTCTTCGAGGATTATTGACGCACCCTTAATTGGACTTAACAGCTTTGTGTTATGTTTGAAATTGGCAGTGACTTCTGTAAACTGAGGTTTGATCCTGTTTCATAGCTTTTATTCCCATGAGGGACACCCAGCACATGGCTTAGGAAAGTCAACTCAAAGGATTGGCATATTTTGACACATAATTGAGAACTTTAAGTAGATGCCTTGGTTATCAAATTAGCCAGGAATCTCTTTGGAAACTTTAATATGTCAGCTGCCACCTTTATGAAATTGTTATACTACAGAGCCATGAAAAGTTTTGTAGTTTTGTTTTTTTTTGCAGCACAAAGATGTTTTGTTTGTTTGTTTGTTAAAGATATTTGATGTTAACACTTAATGTCTACTTCAGCACTCTCTCTCTCTCTTCTACTGGTGCATTTGCTCAGTTTTCACATCACATTTACATTTAGTACTATACATAGGTGGAAATCATAATGCTGAGGAAGAGTTATTATTGGTTGAAAGCTCAGTAGAATGCAAGTTAATAGATCCTGAGAACTTAATTCTTTCTTTGGTCTCATTTTCAAGATAAAAAATCCACCTAACTATTTTAAAAAGGAATTATTGCCTTATTTTCTTGCTGTCAATAACTGTTACCACCACATTACAACCCTGATTCTCAAAAAGTTGGGAAACTTTGGAAAAGGCAAATGCCTTTAATTCAGAGTGTATATGTACAAAAACAAAACTTCATCAGCTTGAACACTAAATATCTTGTCTCTGCATTACAATCAGCTGTATATGGGCTCAAATGAATTCGAAAAATCATTGCTTTGTGCTTTTATTCTAGTTCATTAACCCCGGGGATTACCTATATTTCTAATATATCTGAATGTTTATTGGTTATTTGAAGAACCAGTCAAAAAGTAAGGTTTTAACAATTTACTCTTTGTGTGATGCTTGACATTTCCATTTCCCTTTTACTGTCTCTAATAGGTGGATGGCATCCTGAAGGCAGTCCTCCGTGACGAGATCATAGCGTGGCACAAGAAGACCCAGGAGGACACGTCCATGCCCCTGTCCCCAGCCGGCCAACCAGAGAACATGGACTCCCAGCAGCTAGTCTCATTGGTCCAGAAGGCCGTCACTGCCATCATGACCCGTCTCCACAACTTGGCTCAGTTCGAGGGAGGAGAGAGTAAGGTCAACACCCTGGTTGCTGCAGCAAACAGCCTGGACAATCTGTGTCGCATGGACCCGGCGTGGCACCCCTGGCTCTGAGAACAGAGGAGATGATGCAGGCAAAGTGTTAAAGGTTGCTCTCCACTGTAGCAGAAGCCTGATGGACATGTTGGATTTTTTTCTTTCTCAATCAAAGTACAAAGAAGCAGAATCAGGTGGAAACAAAGACCCTGACTGTCACATTGATAGTCAGAATGGGGTCTGCCAGTACTCGTAATAGTTATATCTGGACTCGTTTTTCAAAACAAAATTTCTCCTTCAACTTCTATTTATTTTTATAACTGAATGACAGGGACTTTGTTTGATGCCAGTTGCCACAGTCTGACAAGGAGACAATACAAATATTTGTGTAGGTATCACAATGAGCCATTCACTCAAGCTTCTGGGAGTTTTTTTTATTTAAGAGATGGGAAAATCTTCTGTGGTGTTCTATAGCTGTTCAGTGTTGTAATTTGAATTTAACCCCGCCTAAAACAGCCATTTGTCCTCTTAGATTTGTATTTAAACTGAAAATGTGTAGCTTCTTTTCTATTCCTACAGAATGATAGGTTTTGTGATCCTGTGAAACAAACAATGCTCTTTATTTTTGTTTTATTTTTTTGCCTGAGCTTTATTGATATATATGACTATTCAAAAGCCATTTTATTTCTTTTGTTTTTCAATCAGTGCTATTATAATGTAACAAAGTACAACTTCAGGGTGAAATGACTTTGTAATAAGCTATGACAGCTGAAATGCAAATCTGTAATTCCCAAGCTGGTTGTGTATGCATTCCTGCTCTTTTTGTAAAGGTACAATGCTGTTTTTCAACAGAAGTATAATCTCTTGCCCTGTAAATAAGCATTTTGTTTTAATAAAATGCTCTCTTTTTTAGTAACGAAGCTGCTGTTGGCACTTTAATGGTAACCTGCAGTGTTTTTTAAACTGTACATGAGGATAATATCAACAAATTCTAAAAAGTCAGATTTAGTTTTCTTCCTGACTTGTGTTTTTTTTTTTTGACCAGTTATAAAACAGCAATAATAACCAGTAATCCCCCATCTGCGCCTCACGTCTACTGCATCACTGTCAGAGCCATAATCACCATGAAGGACGCACTCCTGGATATTATTGCGGTAATAACTCATGCTGTGAAATGACTCCAGACGTACCGTTCTCTGACGTTAAAAAGTCTATTGCCGTCATCCTTGCGGTTCACAGTTAGTAGACATTTATGGAGAGGCATTTCAGCGCAGCAGTGTAGAATCAAAGTGCTGCTCCGTCTCGTGGAGGTACAATAACCTTGTGGTCATTCCCTCCCTCTGGTTAGAAGGTCCTGCAGAGGTGTGTTGAGGCGTTTCTCTCCTCCCCTGGTGTTTGATTAATGCGTGCCAAGAGATCTCCGAGTGGGCTGGCCTCGCTTGACTTATATACACTGTCAGCCAGCCCGCCTGCACTCATAAACAAAGGTTATATCTCTGTTCGCCTCTATACAGTCCACATACACAGCATCTGCCTCTCAGCACGTTTACACACCAGCTCCTACATTTCTCTTCCTCTCTGATCCACACAAGGAGAGGATACAATGTTTTGTCTACACGTCTCCGCAGCTGGTAGTTTCCAGCATTAACCTACTACTTTCATGAATTGTCTACTCTTTTCTATTCCCTGCGAGTGTTTTCAAGAGGCCGCCGTGCTTTTATTAGGTGCCATGCAGGAAATACCCATGATACTTTGAACAACTGCTTGACAGGTTGTTTTTTTTCCATCTTACATTTGTCTTCACTCTGATAGAAATGTTTACAAGATAATTCAGGCCGTCTGTTTTCATGGAAAGGTGAGCGTGCTGCTCTGCAACATTTAACATATTAGATACTCTTACTAGTGTGAGTACAAATCATGCTTTGATGGGGGGAAAATATCAGACCAGATAAAGTCTTTGGGGATTTGGGATATTGCAAGTGTAGCCTATTTATATTAAAGGCTGCATTACGGCTCTCAAAACCCTCAGAGGAACTGAGAAAAAATTGCTGAAAAGGCTGAGCATTGTGTTAAAAAAAGAAAAGGTTATTCTGGTTGACCACCAGAGTCAGCCTGATACACAGGTATGTACCTGAGCGGGTGTCACCACACTTTGTTCAGGGGGCGAGGCTGCTCATCCACTGTCTTCGTTTACATTCAAAGTGCCTGCTTTCTAACACCTTGTCATTGGCCTCATAAGAACAATGCTTTCACTTCACTCATTTTATTCAAAGGTATTTCAAACCTTGAACATATATGAAGCTGTTCGAGGATGTTTATATAAATTTTACAGTAAAATATTCCTGCGACACTATGATAGGTCAGGGTCAGATCCATCTGGCTTAGCATCTTTGTGGCTAAAGGTTATTGTTAAAATGCGTATGGAGGGATGCTTTCTCACCTGAGCTCAGGTTTGAAGTCATGGTACAAACACACCTTGGACGGCAGGTTTGAGAAACTTATGTTTTTTTAAATTTAGTGTGGATTGTAGAAAAAAGCAAGGTTGATAGGCTGCCTTTTTTAGCTTCTTCCTCAGCTTTTTAGGGTCTTTCAATGGTTAAAAGACCCCATAAAGCAGCATGATACTGTGTAATGCACGATGTAAGGCACTGTGCTGACCAATCAGAGTGTTGCAAGGTGTGACCCAGAGCAGGATCAATAATAATATATCAGCTGTAATCAGTTTTTTTTAACCCAGTCATTTTTTTAATTGTAGGAAGCCATTTTCCCGATTTATTTGTAATAACGTGAATGCAGCGTATCATTTTCCACCACTCTGCCAATCACAGGAATAAGTGTTCCTGCCGTTGATTGGTTAAGCACAGGGTGAGGGCGGGCCTACACGCGGAAAATTGAATCTGTGTGTGTTACCCTGTGGTGTTACCGGCCGGAGAGGACCCATCTCATTGGACATAATTACTCTAATTTTTTTTTCTTTTACTTGTACCGGTTTACATCGGTTTACTAAGCAGTTAAGGCCAGTATTAATGCTTGTCTTCATTAGTGGGATATTAAAATACTGCAAAGCCGGCCAAACGCCAAGAATTTATGGGAAACTAATTTACTTACATTTGTTAGCATGCTAAGCTAAGTCAGCCGAATCTAGGAGCTTCACGGAACACCAGCACACTTACATGCCGGACCCGAACAGCACTTCTCCAGGTACTCGCTTTGTCTGCTTGAACTACAACAAGAAATGTGGTGACAAAAAACCTGCTGCTTCTCAGTCCTATGCTGCTGTCACAGCTTTGGTTAGCTAGCATGCTATCGTTATAATCACTGCGGGTGCTTTTCCATTCTTAAGATATGGTTTTACCTGGCAGACATTTTTATCAGAAAATTCTAAAGAGGCATGTTTAATAAATGGATTTGTTTTTGTTAAATTTATCAGGCAAACATTTTGAATGCCTTGGACTTGAAGGACTTTTCTTTCTCAACTTGTGAGCGCCAAACCACATCTGGAGAAGCATGACGGAGCCGCACCGGGTCAGGTAAAGAGTTTCAACTGCCGCCAAACACAAACACTGTCACAATTTAGCACTGACACTTTTGCGGCAACAATGCCTTTATGCCGTGTATGTGCTTTGCAAATTGGGCTACTGGACTGCTTAAAATATTGTGGATATGCCACTGTGTCTGTGTGATATGAGCTTTCGTGCCTTTGTATAATCTTGTCTGCTGTGTGCAGGAGGGCCTGATAATGGCAGTGATAATGGTGCCAGTAAAAAGCGTAAACACAGTAACATGAAATGGCTCTGCATTATTATGTTCACAGTGCTACAATGAGTTTTTGCTCACAGCTCTGCTACTTTTAGAAATCAGTCTCATTGTGATTGTCTGTTCATGCTTGTTTGATTATAGTTAATTCTAACTTTAATATATTAGATATGTTTAGGTCTTATACTCATTTAACATTTAATACCAAGTATTTCAAATATGTAGCCCATTTACCATGGATCATTGGATGCCATATTTCTGTAGTACTGTTATTTGTTTATGTTTGCTGTGCCTTTTCCTCCTGTTATAAATAACCCAGCCCCCCTTAGCTTCCCCAGTCAATATTCCCTGACACCACAGCCTCTGGAGTTTATTATTTTACTGACTCGGCTGACCAGTTTACTTCTGGACTCAATCTTTTCCCCAACAAAGTTGCACTGGTATCTACAGGAACCAAGCTGACCCTGTGACCTGGAACCAATACCTCTCCAAAAAGAAGAAATGACTGATATGTCAAGTCTAAGGCCAAAGCGTGATGTGGGGATTAAGTTTCTCTGTGAACAGAGACACATCCAGTGTGTTTTGTTCGGAGTCCTTTTGAATGATTGTGTTTGAAGTTCTGGGTGCCCTGTGTTGGGACAGGCATCTATTTCACGCCTCAGGTGTCTGTTCCGATTTTAGAGAGATTAGGTGAAATATGAAATCCACAGCACACACATGCCCTCTCCGTAAGATATGTCATAGCTGGCTTCTGGGGTCTTTTCTTGGCATTCTGTGACTGCAGCAACCCCACCTCCACCCCCTCCTTGTCTTTTCCTTTTCTCTCTGCTTGATATGAGCAAAGTGGAGGTGAAGGCTTCACCATCCCCCTCCCTCTCCAGGAGTGTGAGAGGAGTGGAGGTGATTGATGTGCTCCAGTGGGAGTGGAGGTGTAGAGCCTGGATCATCATCAGCCGTGGCACAGAGCAGAGATCTCCGAGGACACACCAAAGCAGGAATAGATCCTGGCAGGACCAGATGATGAAATCTTCCCCCTCCAATGATCCTCATCCCCGCCGGAGGATGGCTGAAGGGAAAAGAGAAGGAGGAGGAGGAAAGGAGGAGGAGCAGAGGAGGGAAACTTTTCAGAAACTGCCTGTTTGCTTTATTTGGCAACTAAACTGCCACATTTCTCATGAGATTGCATTGAGATACAGTGCAATGAAAACTTACAGTAGACATGCGAGTACACAGATCAGTGCTTGTATCATTGAGTCTGCTGAAACACAGAGACGCTATAAAGGAAACAGAGGTGAAAAAGCACTTTACAAACTGTAATCCACTTCTCTACTCACTCCACAATTCATCATTCAGGACCAGGAACTCTTTTCTGTTTCACAGTCAGCATCCAATTATACATCACATTGTATCAGGCCTCGTAGCGCAGTAAGGGGGAGACGCTTCTTTGTATCCTCATGTAAACAAACAGTATTAATCAAATAACGATTGTGTGCGAATCTCTAGTCTGGGAAGCAACACATCTCATATCTAGCAGCTGAGGATTTGTTTTGTTACACAGCGAAGGAGTCCCATTAGGACTTCTAATGGCATTTCCACTCAGAGGAGTTGAGCTCATTAGTTTGGTGTCTAAAATCTGCCATTATGATTTTAATTGCCCAAGCTGTACACAGCAGTACGGGGAAGCAATCAAAGTCACTCTTTTTTTTCCTTGGTTGACACTGATGCAGCAGCACATCAGCAGCTCACATGCTGGTTTAAATATGTGCCGATACACTTTCTATTGACGGACAGCGCAGGGGTTTAGAGTAAAAGGGGCTTAAGTGACTTTTTCTAAACTTTAAATGATTTGATATTTAGTTCAACTCATAATGGAATCATTTCTTTTTTTTACTGTGCAAAAGTAATTTAAATAGAAGATATGGCTTCCTGGGCGGTAATGCTTCAGTTTCACCGCAGGGAACTTTCCATTTAAAGCTGCGGTTCAAACCTTAAAGGAACAGTTCGGCATTTGTGAACTACACATATTTGCTTTATAGAGAAGAGTTGGATGAGCAATCCACTTCCATATCTATGAATATTAGATGACAGTCAGCAGATGGTTTGCTTATGTTAGCGCAGAGACTTGAAAAGGGGAAACAGCTAGCCTAGCTCTGTCTGAAAGCAAAAGTTTGTCAGAATGCAGCTGTTTGGCACCTCATAAATGATGTTTCAATCAGAAGATACTCAAGATCTAAAGCATGCCCCGCTATATCATCTTTTTTTTATTTATATACACAACATCATGCTGTATTCAAGGAGACTAGTGATTTAGATCATAAACACCTTAAGAAAATATTTACTAAGGTAATAAATCAAGTGACAAGTAAGGTGATTTTCTCATAGACCTCTATACAGTCCCTCTTTTTGGCAAACAGTGGAGTCACTGTTAGAAAGAATGCAGGTTGAATGGACCAGCATTGAATCATTTTTTAGACACTTTTAGATTATGATTGTGCCGTTTGCTTCTTCTCCATTGCAGATGAGACTTATGACAGATGAGGCATATGAGGCTTATTTTGGCCATGTTCTAAACCCTTATGAAATATAACTGGCAGTCAGGGGCGTGCCGTTTGAATCAGCGGCTATGGATAATGAACCAATGAATGACATTATTGATGTTTCTGCGTTAGCTTACCTTGTGATTATGGACATATCATTCCTCCTTCCACATCTCAACTCCACACTGCATCATGGGTTGAGGATGTCATCACATGGTTAAACTAACCGAGGGTAAAATGACGACAGCATTCTTCTTCATCGTTGTTTATTGCGAGTTGGCAACATCAGCTGCACTGGAGTGTGGAGCAGTAGAGCGTGATTAATTATGGAGTACTCTTGGCACTGAATACCATGCTGAAGTGTTATTAGTGTAAGTGTGTATAAGTGTTAGTTAAGGGTATTTCACATCGGTATTTTAAACATGGGACACTTATTGTAAGTATCTTTTTACAGCCAGACTTTTTTTCTGACAAACGTGGGTATTTGTTCACATTACCCTATGAGTCTAAAAGTTATAGTATCAAGTGTGTAAGTGGGTTACAGGTGAGCAGAGGGAAGAGTCCAGCTTTGGGAGAGAACATTAAAGTGCTCAAAGT
The DNA here is from genome assembly GCA_028566105.1 of Hypoplectrus providencianus. NCBI lineage: Eukaryota > Metazoa > Chordata > Actinopteri > Perciformes > Serranidae > Hypoplectrus > Hypoplectrus providencianus. Next base: position 13,628,509 of record JAOWBC010000617.1, read on the forward strand.
CCTGACAAAGACAATTATACATGAAATACGAATGACCTGAATACTGTTTTAGTCCTGTGTAGCCATACTTCCCATTTTGATTGTACTTACTGCACTGTAACACCAACCACTTGTTCTTTTCCATTCCTCACTTTCTTTTAACTAGGCTCTAAGCCTATTTCCTGCTTAAATCAAACGTTGTTCTAATCACACGAGTGGCTGGCTGAGTGGTGTTCACATGATTCCTGATGTCGAGCAGCATTTAGCACATCACAGCGCTTCAGAAATCAATTCTTGTGCGGTAGGGCTCAGTGAGAACCTTTCTGCTCCCGCTGCACACATTGATTCAGTGCTACGTATCTGGAAATGTGCCGGCTGTTGTCAATGTTACTGCATGGCGAGATCAAGGAGGGTCTGCAGCCAGCAAGTCAATTCCCAAAGATGGATTTTGGATTTGGGTAAACAAGGAGGTCTGTCAGTAGGGTAACTGATGATGCTCCACCCTGAAATGACTCCTGGGACCAGCTTGAGGAGGTGTAACTTCAAAGTACAATTACAAGAAGTTCTCTTTTATGAATTCTGATACTACACAAGTACTATAGAAGGAATATTTATTACTGCCTGCTCTCTGAACAGCTGCTGCAGTTATTTAGATATCCAAACCCAAAATACATATGTTTCCTCTTTCCCTTATTATCTAGGTTGTTTTGATGTGCTTTGCAGTGCATCTCTCCAATGTAATGGAACTAGATGGCACTCGGCTTGTCATGCTCGAAGCAAAAACACTTGCTTCAAAAACTCAACAAAAAGTGTGATCCATGTATATCCACTCCAGAAAAAATAACCTGATCAGGGGAGGCCTAGAGAGCAACAGCCCGGCAGATAGGATGCACAGGTGGATACGATGTTGGGTGTTAGGGTGGGAGGATGCAGCCTGCTAGCTCCAAGTCTAGTATGTTTCAATGTAGTCTGGTCTTCGCTATCACCATGAAGCAACTGTCCACGCTGTCCTTTGTAATCTGCAGTCTCATCAACACTGCCATATTTTCATGTTTCTAACAAAAAGTCTGTTTTTTTTTTAATGCACCTTTAATCGCATCCTCTGCTGAGTGAGCTCAAGTGCCAATACTAGGCAACCCGTACCCAAACAATCTAGATTGATAACAAGGCAAGAAAAACAAGAGTATTTCGGTGATTCTTTCCCTTTAATGGCATCCTAACAAACCCACAGTGATAACCTTGACATGCTGATATTTAGCAGATATAATGTTGATGATGTTCACCATCTTAATTCAAGTTGGTCACCTACTACTGTTTGCTAATAAGCTGTGAACTCAAAGCTAATGCTGATGCGTTTATTTTTAATAAAAAAAATTAGGGAGACCCACAAGATGTTTAACTTAAAACCCTGGATGTAGATCTTGTGGTGCTGCTAGAGGAAAGGTCAGTCATTAGGATTCTTCTGGGGACCATGAAAATCTGTGCCTAATTTCATGGAAATTCATTCAGTAGTTTCTGCATGAAGTACTTGTTTTAGCTTAATTTAGTTTTACCTCCATTTAAATATCAAAGATGTGTTGGTCTCCAGGACATAAGCTCACATCTGTCTCATGACCACATTCACATTATATTTCTTCTCATTAGCTTTTATGGCAGTGAACAGTGTTCTAATAAAATTTAAACATTACTCTGTGGGTATTCCAAGGTATCTCCAGCATAAACTAAAAAAATTAATCAGGTATATTTCCCAGGTGTTGAGATAAATTTCACAGCTTTTTGACTTGAGTTTAAGTAATACAGATAATATATAACACATGCCAGCAGGAATAAGTCAGAGAACTAGTTTTACTTGAAGAAAATTCCACCCCCTGACACTCATGCTGTTATGATCAATCCATTCCTGGAGTTATTCTGTGATGAAGTGTTGTAATATACTTTATGGTGCACCAATTTTCCTGCAGCCTGCCTTATCGGCTTCGACTGAAGTCAGAGATTTCCCACCTTTCCCAGAATCACTTTTAACAGCAACCTAACCACATCTGAACATGCTGCACTGAGCTAAACAGAGCTAAATGATTACCGATGGTGATAGGTAGTAAGAGAAAAATAATACTTTTCAGTCATGTAAAAAGTCAGCTGCACTTGCTATGCAAAACAAGCTTGACTTGCTTAATAACTCCAGTCCCCCAACAAGTTACTGCATCCACGTAGTGTGTCCCTGGTTGAAATCATTCCTTATTAGATGTGTCAAATGAAAAGCAGCAGGGCTGGTGCAGGAAACTTTGCTCTGGTCGATTGAGGACACTGCTGGTGGGGAAATTGACAGCTCTGTTTCTTGGGTAATGGATTTCTCCCCCTATGGTTGTTAAGTGTTTGCTAGAAAAAAAGAACTTTATATGATTGCAAGGCTTTGAGGCCAGAATTTGACTTGTACTATTGATAGGTTTTATATAATCACACCTTTGCCACACCAGCAGATTTAGTGGCAGCAACTGAGAGAAAATGTAGCAATGTCAATGTGCAAGTGCTTCAGATCTTCAGTACGGCATGGTGTTCATTTGTAGATATTGTCCAATCCAGAGTAGAAGGGCACGGAAATACCTTGTTATTGTTACGGTGTTATACAATGTGCATTTTTGTGTTAGTACTGTGGACCCTTTACAGTGTGTTTTCAATTTGTGAAAGTTAATGGGAACATTTTAGTCACCTATTATGCATTGTTTAGGGTTTAGTTGTACTCAACAGCAATCAGATGGATCATCATGAGATTTTCTGCAGACATTCATTGTTCCCAGAGGATGAGCCACGATGCATTTGGTGATTAACTGACTTTTCCAATGCCACAGGATTGGACCTTTTTTAGTTCTCATGTCTCAGAAACTTGGATTGATTGCTTTGGAAAGTGTTTTTTTGCATTCTTGTCCCCCAGAGGATGAACCTAAAATAGCTTGATTCCATCACTTTTCAGAACTTCCCGTCATCCAGCCTTATGGCTTATGGCCAAATACCTGCAAAATGTTAAGATAAAGAGTATCGTCAACACAATATGTGCATCGTTACTGTCAGCATCCCATTTGGCTGAATGTCACTTCAGCTATGTTTGGCTGTGATCAATGTGAATAGGAAGAAAAGAAACAACCAATGATGCCCGGAAATGCCCAGTGACAGCATCTCAACCTGGTGGATGTTTTTTTTTTCTCTCGGCGTGACTGCTGGGGTTCTTACTTCGCCTGCAGCTCCTGTAGCTGCTTCATCTCTAATAAGGCCTTTAATTGCCCACCATCATGGCTTTGTCATGGACATGGCCAGCAGCAACAGAGCCGTCTCCCACCAGTGCTCCCCTCCAGCCCTGAGCCAATTAATGATTCTCCTCCTAGGATGTCCTGATCAGACCAGGCAGAGAGCCGCTCAGCCTGGTTGACAACTGTTCCCTTGCCTCTCTCCCTCCCTGCCCCCCACCCGTCCATCCCAGCATCCTCAGCACTCTCCCTCTCCTCTGCGCCCAACCGCGTGATTTAATTTGTTTGGTAATATCAGGATTGGCATGTTCAGCCCAGCTTCACTCCAAAGTGAAATTGGACAAGGGCATTGGAGCCTCACCATGTAAAACTGCCTCACCTTGACAGCTGCTTGAGTGGGCAGCGGATTGCAGTGGAGAGTGGAGGAGGAGGGAGGACAGGAGAACGTGGTGGGGGGATGAAGGATGTACCTGAGAGGAAGGCAGACACCAATTCACTTCTCCCTTTTCCACAGGGGAGTTCTGTGTCAGGAAGGGAGCCAGCTATGAAGATGGAAGCTGTTTAAAGTGGAGACAAAGCACCAGGTGCTACTGAGGGACCAATCTGCTCCACAACAACGTGCTGGAGCCTGTCCAACCTGTCCAATCAGCTTCCAGCGAGAGTCTGGCAAGACACGCTGTCGTGTGTGATTGATCTCGCTGTAATTTGTCACATTTATTTTGTCAACTCAGATCCTCAAACTCTGCGTTTGATTGTAGGGATCAAAGATATGTGCACAAGAGAAATGCTTATTTTTTTGTGTACAAATTTTTTCAAATCCTCCCAAAATTCACATTGCTATTTATTGGCAAACATTCTTCTTTGTGCATATCTCTTTTTAATTCTCTAAAATCATGCCAAGCATCTTTTAAAGGCTCGTTTCCTGTGATTGAGGAAAGTCCATTGTGGGCATTTTTAAGGCCAAATGATAAAGTAATTTACAATTAAAGTTATCTTGGTGTTGTACATAGTTACATATGTACAAGAAGGCAGGAAGCAATTAGCTTGGCTCTGTATAAAGACTGGAAACCGGGAGGAAATGTTCATGATGGACAGTGAGGTGTAGGTCCTGCTCCTGTTTGACTGCAGAGCCTCATTCAGCTCAAACTGTCAAAAAAAAAGTTGAGTGCAGAGGGACTGGTTATACTTGAACAGAGAGGCTGAGTGGACTGGTTTTACTGGGACAGAGAAGCTGAGTGAGCAATGCTCTGTTTGCTTACGCTGTGCAAGCTTGCTCTCCTTTTGCTTTAATGTTTGTGTGTGTGTGTGGCTGCAGCAGCAGTGGTGTGTAGCTTTTAATATTATAAACAGGATATATAATGTACATAACTGAATAATGCTTGTCGCCTCTGCTGTGGTGTTCCCAGCACTTATTATTTATTGTTGCCCATTTCTGTTTCATTGTCTAAAAGTTGTCTCTGAATGTTTTATTCTAGAGAGGCCACACTGAGGAAGGCAGCTTTATAATTGACAATTGGGTGCGTGCGATCTGCTACAAAATGCAGCCTACAGAACTGTTATTTATTGTCAGTTTGAACATAACAGATCTTCTTGCTGATGTTCTTAGCTGTAGCTTTAAGTTGTTTTTTAATTCGATGGTAGTATCATATATCATCACAATCTCTTCACCTTTTCAAATGTAGCAGTAGTGTTTACTCAGAGTATATTTTAACTACTAATTTTAATCATATAGAGATCATCCCAATTTAACAATATATGGAAAATATACCAACATCCTGCTTTTTCCCTCCCTCCTTACCTCTTTGCATTACCTGCGTTAGCGTAGCCGCTTGCTAACTCGCCCGGTTGTTAACCTCGGTGGCGTCCATGTTGCTGTTGCTGTTCTCACAGCTTAGCCACTTAAACACCAAGAATTCCCATTTTCCAGCTCATGAGTTCCATTTAAAGGCAACGTAACGGCATTTACCTACTGAGAGAGGGCACGCTTGAGTGGGTAAACCTACACAACTAAGATTCTGGCCATGGGAATCATATGCTGCATGAATTATCTTCTGTTATATTGAGATGAGCGAAAAAGATTTAGTGGTTAGGAGTCTGGATAGAAAAAAAATGTTGCTGTTTCCTTCAGTTCAAGTCATTTATGCAAAGCCAAGGTAAACACCTTTTCGCTCCTTCTACAGATTAGCAACTACTTTAGCTGCTGTGTCATATTTAAGCAGTTACAGTGTATTTACGTAGAAGACGGGTTTGCTGTAAAGTTGTAGTAGCTGAAAAAAACCATAGCTGGCTTCTTCCTTCACTCAAAACCCAGTTTCAACAGTAATAATCAGACAGGCAGGACTCCTGGTATGTAGGTAGTCTAGTCAGTTTTATATATAAGTGTGTATTTGACTGATGGTAGCAAGTTCATGTCTGTTGAAACTCACTCTGGGAACTATTAAAAAAACCCAATTCAAAGTGGAGAAAGTAGCTTGAGGGAAAGCTGTGGAAGACATAAAAATCCTTAAATTGACTTCACAATTCAATTAACAATTAATTCCTGTTTTATCTGCTTCTTTGTTTGAAAGGTGGTTTAATTTCTTCCACATCAGCAGATTCCCTCAGATCCAAGGTTGTTTCACTGCTGCCACACTTGCGTGCATTATTGCGAGCAAAACCGACCTGAGTTGACTCAACATTATTATCCTCGCACAGAAACCCTCCTGAAAAAGGTTTAATAAAAGAGTGCAGAGGCTGAGAGTAGAAGCTGTGTCTGTGTCTGGAGTGACAGCTTAACAACCCAGCAGACAGACAAGACAACCAGTGAACCTTATTGCATGTATATATGGAAAGTCTGTGCCTCTGCTTCACCGTTGTAACTCAAACAGTAAAAGCTCCTGGACCAGAAACCTGCTGAGGCAGCGAGGAGGGATGGTAATCAGATTAGTTCTCTCAAAACTTTCATGCGAGGCAGAAGATGGCCATCATTTGTGACTATGTCACTCTGTCAAGGCCTCCGTTGATCCTGATACGTCATGGCGGCTTGACAGACAGTGATGAAGAGCAGGAAAAATGCAAGTCCCTGAGTGTTCAGCTGACTCGGCAGAGCATCGGATCAGCTGCAGAAAGAATCAAAGGTAATTGGATTCAATCAAATCCTGCTGCAATTGATCATTCTGTACTTTTGGCAAGTTGAGGCTCAAAGATACACACACATGTCCACACACACAAGGATATCTCCCACTCACACCCGTCATGTCAAACGAAAAGTGAGATGGCCTAGATAGGTAGATGGGGAGACAGGCAGGGTGTTAGAGGGAGCAGAAAGAAGAAGGGATCTGAGGCCAGATTCATTTCCACCTCCAGTGGAGGGAGACCACCTATTTAGCCTGTCTGTGCGAGGCCAGGCCACTGGGACGATAACAGATCACAGCCCATCAGCCGCCGGAGCTCAGATCTAACCGATGGCCTTGAGAAGAGAGCTCAACGACTGCATTTCACGAACTTACGACTTCAATTTCCATATCATTAAGCTTGTCTGCGTTAGTACATTTCAGTGCTAGTTCCCATTAATCCGTGGCGAGACATAACAAATAACAGTTGTCGCAAATTTGTGTCAGTGTCAATTGTGCGTTATTTATGCACAAAATATGTGTTTGTAGTCTCATTTCATCAGCCATGTAACCTTGTTACACCTTAAAGTACACAGGGGAATATTTTGACGTACAGACAGAGTGATCTTCCTTTCTTGTTTAGTGAATGAAAGAATGGAGGAGGAGCCCCAATCTCCTGTCTTCCCACCTCATTACCCACACCTGGATAGGACTGCGGGGGATCCTAATTTAAGTCACTCGTTAGCAACGTCCTAATGCGTTCTGACAGCAACAAGAGAGGGGGATGGAGGAAAGGTGAAAGAGAAAGATCGAAGGAGAAATAGGGCAAGGGAGGGAGGAGGTGGGGAGGAACAGAGCTGTCTTGCCAGAGATGACTGTGAAGCAGAAAACCAGGAGGAGGGGAAGCGTTACAAGGCCTATTCTTATTCCTTGCTTTGATTTCCATAAAATGAGCATCATCCTAAATCATCAGAGCCCTCCGCTGTTGGCCTCGTATGCATAAACCATTAGATTCCTTTGCTAATGCACATAAACTAATGAACACAATATCGTTCTCCACTACTGTACGCCGCGGCACAACAGGAAATCAAATAAAAGCCTGTTTACCAAATAAATTCTTCTGTGTCTGTTAGGTCTGCCTCCGGTTGATTGTATGTTTTGCAGCAGCTGCACGGTAGCTACAAACAGCACAACACATCAGCATGCTGGGTAATGGATCGGAAGAAATTATCAAGGGAGTTGGGGTAAATTTGACTTCTGAGAGTGAAGCGTGGTGAATTTACACCTCCAAATGGGTTTGGAACAAGGTCGGAAAGATTCTCAGTGAAAGCAAATCCCTTCGTCTGCCTGTGATGTGGAAGGATATATCTTCCATTACCTTACGATTGCAAGAAACAATGTTCATTTCTAGCACAAATCCCATTTAGCTGCCCCCAGTGAAACGTTTTACAAGATTTCCATATTAGGCCAGTTATAGCCCATATTTAGTAATTGAAAGTCAATGAATGTCTGTTCCACAAGACTGCTGGTAAAAGATAATGTGTAAAGTGTGATTCATTTGGGGGGGGGGGGGGGGGGATTTTTTAAGAAT
>JAOWBC010000617.1:13640338-13659374 GCA_028566105.1 Hypoplectrus providencianus
GGGTAGGTTTTACCAAGTGGAGCAGAGAGAATTTTAGCAAAAGAAATGTTGTAAAGCAGGATGAGAAGCCTGAATTGTATTTATTATTTATCACTCGACAGTATTTCTTTCTTAACTTTTACTTGATTGTAGCTGTAAAGAAGAACAGACCAAAGAAATGTCAAAATCTGGCTTGACCCAGCAGGTTTCTTGGGTCAATGCAGTCTCCATGAGGCCCATTATTTCTACCATCCAGAAATTTCCATTTCCTGTGATATCAAAAGTAAAGTCTGAAGTTTGTGTCTGAAGGCTGATTGTCGGTTTGAGTCTGAGTCAGTTTGAGGGAGAGCAAGCGCAGCCACGGATCCATCTAGAACTTGAGACAACAAACTGAATAAGAGAGAAGGTTGGAGAGGCAGGGGATCAGCAGGTTCATCTTGATAAATATGAGAAAATGTTCCAAACCCACTCATTAGTGCTGACCTGGTGTATAATTCTGGCTTGGCAGCCTGTCGACACAGCGCGGTGAGAGGCAGTGAAAGAGAGATGATGGGAGAAGCGCAGAGAAAAAAAAACAGTTGGTGACAATAGGCTTCACATTGGCATTTGCAGATGAAAAGAGACCTTCTGACTTGAAAGTCACTGAAGATGAGCATGAGAAGAAAAAGAGGACATAATACAAAAGTGACAGAATTAATGGACCTTCAGTACAAAGGAGGAAACTGACACTTATTATTGTTGATAGCAAAACTAAAACCATGGGTCCAGGTGGTGACTGACCTTCTTTGTTTGATCGTCTCTTTTGTGACCTCTTATCAAATGACATTAATAAGATAACCACCTCATAGAGCACCTATGGTAATAACCAGTAACCACAGGTGCATTTTTGCATTGCAAAGTTCATTTTCAGTGTGCTCAGCCTTACTAGCTGTTCCTCATAATCCTGGCAGAGACTAGAAAAAAAAACAGTACCTCATTCTCCGCCTACCCAGCAGTCAACCAATCACTGTGGAGTAATGCAAAACAGTTAACAGTTGTGGACCCATTTGTAATAGTTAAGATGTTTACAAAGTCACAGTGATGTCACCCACTGATTGTAGACTCTATAGTTCTTTCAACCAATGAATGCATGCTGCGGCATCAGCTAACCCTAGCAAGAGCTAGCTTGCTCCGAAAGGAACTATCATTATTCAAAATAATCAGCTAAGTCCAACAGAAGGCTTACTATGACATTTTTTAGGCAACCAAAATGTTATAATGAACTTTAACTTTACATTGGGGTGGTGCGACCCCCGTGTTATCCAGTTTGGGTGCTGTTAGGGTTCATATCTTAGCACAACTTGAACATTTAACAATATGTTTTTAGTTAATGGAAGTTGACTGCTACATTTTGTTCAGCGCAAACCACCAATGGGTGACTTAGCCAAATATGGTTGTAAATACCATAGTAAAATTCAAAGGTATTTATTCTCATAAATATCATAACATTAAAAACATCCCTTAAGAGCACCAGTCATAAGTGGGTAATGTTATAATATAAGATCCTCCTCAATACCCCTAAATGACCCCTATATTACAGATAAGATCCAGTGTTTTCAATAGAATCTGAGGCCCTGAATCATTCTGGCTCCTTTGTTTTATACCTATATGTGTAAATTTGAACATGTCATGTAAATAAGAAGGAACATTTTTCGAGGACTCAGAGGAGGAACAGTAACTCATATACAGGGCAACTTGAAATGAGATTACTGACCTGGTGTACCATGTACAAACCTCCCCAGTGCAGCTAAATAAAGACCCATTTTCGTGTCAAATGTGCAAAACGTGACCCTCATCTGTCACTGAATGCATTTCCAGCAGGTGCAACAGGCAGCTGGTTTCATCTGTCACCTGCTCTTTTCAAAACTGGTGAAAATGATTACACCAGAGGCAGCAGCGGCAGCTCACATATTTAGGCTTTCTTATATTTTTCACTTGCAACAAACTGTAACTGAAAAACTTTTAAATTATTATCTGCTCAGATATATAGATGTATATTTAATGCTGATATATTGTAGCCTAATAGTTGAACAGAAATATTTGCACTGCATGCATTTCAGCAGTTAAGATAACTATGAATATGCAGTATAAATAACTAGGCAATTAATATTTAATCTTGTCCTTACTGTACCCTTGCATGCCGGTGATGCAGCCTCACCGTTCACAAATATAACAGATCACTACTCACACAATTATTCTCTCCCTGATAGGAAATATCGTTTCGAAGCCTGGAGCACGAAGATATGAGTTTTAATTTGGTTTGCTGATGAATTCTGAGGGATAAACAAATAGATAGCAGTGTGATCTTAGACAGGCAGGGATGGATTTCCTGGTTAGTTTTTCACGGTTGACTTTGTTTGTGTAGCATGTTATAACACAGTGGTAATGAGATTTTTAGGCTGAAATGATATTCAAATTCGGGTACATATCAGGATGGGTAAGGGAAGCTAATGTGAAGGGAAATTCATAAATGCAATTAAATTAGTTGCAGTTCAGTGTGTTCAGGTTTACCTACCAAACATAACTGTAATCTATATAGTAGGGATGTTCAATTTCAGTCAAGAATCATGTTAGTCTTCAATTTGAACTTTCAGCCCTGAAGGTTATGTCATTGTTATTCTAACAAGTTTTGATTGGTAGAGATAGAGATCATTGGTTTGGGCCCTGACATTTTCAATGTATCTTTTCTAAAAAAGATATGCAACATCGTATTAAGTGTAATCTTACCATATATAACTACTTTTTTTGGAATGTGTAATTTATTTAAAATGTAATAACTTAAAGCTTAACAGAACTAACAGTCAGTGTTTTCTCAGATAATTTAAAATCATATCTGTTCTGTTGAGTTTATGTCCCTTTGATATTGTGCTGCTCAGCCTCTGATTCTGCATTTATCCACTGTTCAAACACTTTTCATACACATCCATAGTCAATGACATGAGCAGTATTCTTCTTTGTCCTTGTCCAGCGTACCTGAGCGTGTTTGCAGCTTGTTGACCTCTGCCACTGCTTAGAAGGCGCTTTCCAGCTATTAGACTAATTTGTTCTGGGCTCCTGCAGTCCTGCAAGAGACGCACTGGAAAGGGTTCTGAGTACAGTGTACCCTCACAGTAGGGTTGTAATTAGCACAGATTGAAGCGCTGTGCCTTAGCTCCCCCTGTACAGCGTGACAGATGCCTTGAATGATAAACACAGTGTGCCACCATGTTAGGATGCATTTACAGTTACATTTTAAAACCTGAATAAATGTGAAGAGTGTTGACATTCAGTTTTATTAAAGGGCATTGCAGTTTGAGTGCGATCACTTAACCTTTCTATTTATTTTAATATGCTTTTTTTTATTCAGTCCAACTCAGGTGCAATTTAAAAGGGGTCACCCCTTGACCTTCAGCTCCTGTAATAGTGTCAGTATCTCAATAAGAGGACTTGTAACGCTGGCTGGAAGATTAAATGGGTTTAAATGTGTGTGCTGCCAGTGTTTGTGTGAGAGCATGCACTTTCCAGTAAGGCGGGTCAATGTCACCGGATCACTGGGAATAGCCTTCTTATCTACCTGCCGTTTCTGTTCCACTTGACACAAGGGACGGTTGTCAAATGAATCAAAGTTTAAGGGCCTCAGCCACAACAAATAACCCCATTACCTTTGTGAGAGGATTGAGAGATGACTCCCATGGACTCTCCCCTATTAATAATTAAAAACACTGATGCTGTTGTCACTTTTCATAAATCAAATTTAACAGTATGGCAATGGAGTGTCTGTGTTGGCTTTCATGTTTGTGTGCGTGTGTAACACAGGAAATGCCTTACAACGTGACCTTAGCTGTTAAATGATGGATTGTTGTGTAGCATCCATAACAGAATTATCTTGATGTGCTGGTGAAAGCGATGGCAGCAGAAAATAATCTCACCAGGTTTCTTGAGTAAAGTACTCAAATTGATTGTTATTGTAGAAGGGGTGGGGGGAAACCGCCACCCTAGGTGCCCCCAATGCAGCAAAAAGGCCCTCTTGGATACCAGCACGGTAGATAAAACATAATAGGCCGCCCTCTAGGGTGGCCTGAAATGGAGAAAATGTAGTGAAGTTATTGTTTGTTAGAGAGAAGGTGATGGACTGCTGTTAAGTGTTCTTCCAGTGAAGTTAACATAATAAAAATAATAATTAATTGAGAAAACATGATTGAGTGCCCTTTAGAGTGTCCTGTCTTTATGAAGAAAGCTTAATTCAGAGCCACCAAGGTCCTTTTCCAAGGGTGAAACTATAATGAAGTGCCTTGTAGTCTGCCCTTCCAGTGGAGAAAATGCTAAGTGCTGTTGGGTGCTGTTAAATGGAGAAAATGTGATGACTTACCCTTTACAGTGCACTTTGAGTACATTAAACATGACTTAGATTCCCATAGTGTGCCCTTAAATGGAGAAAAGGTGATGAAGCGCCCTGTAGGGTGCCCTTAAAGTGGACGGAAACGTGATAGATTGCCATCAACCATGTCCGTCCAGTGAAGTAAACATGATAAAGTGTCCAATAGAATGTCCTTAAATGCAGAAAACATTATAAAGTGTTCTCTAGAATGCTTTTATAGCTCTTGATTGTGGGCTGCAGTTGGCCCCCGGGCCGTAGTTTGGACACCCCTCCTTTTAAAAGGAGAAATCATGGAAGCATGCCCTCTTGGGTTGGTTTAATCAAGAAATGCATTGCAGTGTCATACACTCTCTCTTGCTAGAGAGCATGATCTTCACTGGTGCCCTTTGTATTTTATTTATTTATTCTTGCCTTAGACAGCCTTAATTCACCACTGCATGACACTGTACTCACTAAAATGCATCTGTACAAAAATCAAATAAACATCAATGGCCCAAACATAATCTATTTAATTGTTTTTTATGCTAATGTTGTGTAACGCCAAGAAGCGAGTTTTGTTTACCTGCAAAATGAAAACTAATTGAATATAAAAAAAACATGATATTTATAGAATGTAATTTGCTGGCCACTCCACAAGCATTTCAGTAAATGAACGGCTGTTTATGCCCATGTGTGCTTGTTTTTGTGTCTCTGTAAGAGCTATACAAAACCTTCCTCAAGGCACTCAGCATTATCACGAAGGACACAGAGGTGATGTACTGTCACACTGACACCTGTGTGTGTGTGACTTTGTGCGCCAAACCGCGACATTTTTGTCCAAGCTTTCATGCGCTCCTGCATGAGCGTGCATGTGTGCAGTCACGTACAGCCTCTGTGCAGGAGCCCACGGGACCTCGGTGATAAATTGTTGACAACCTGCAGTAATTACTGATCTGTGCTCTGATAGCTTCAGCCACCATGTCCGCAGAGGAGAGATAAAGCAGCAGATAGTTTTCAATCTACCAGTTCGTCATATATAATAAAGAGGTTGTCCCATTTGATCATTGCAGAAATCTGCTCAAACAAATTAATATTGGACGCAGTTTGTTCCAGAGAGCAGTTCTTGTTTGAGAAAAGAAATCGAACTCTTTCCTTGGCTGTGACTTTTAACTTTGCTTTCCAATTTCTCTTCTCCTGTGAGTCACGTTCTTTTGACAGAGCTATAATGGCGCTGAGATGAAAATAGATGAAAATAATGAATTCACTGTGCACATTCTCACACAAGGGTCTGCAGCTACAGTATGCCTGATGACATTTAGATAGTATTTGTGTTTCTCTGTGGGTGACCCGTGTCAAAGAGCAAATCTTCTCTTTTCATCTCGCTGAATCTCTAATTACAGTGCAGTGAATCATGTTATTTCCTGCTATTGATATCTTCTCAGTGACTCAAGCTCATTCAATTGCGGGAGGAGTAGGAAATCAAGTACATTGTATATAACCAATGTTTAGAATGTGAAGCCTTTCTTGTCGCATCTGTTTGTATTATCAGACTGCATGTTTTTGCCCTTTTTGAAACAAAAAACATGGCGATTTTGGCGGTGTGTGTTAGCCATGATGCTAGCAAGTTAGCATAATGTTAAATCAACCCCTCTCAGGCAACACTTTGGATCAAACACTTTGGATAATGAGGCACTTGTAAAATGAAAAGAAAGAAATGAAATGTAGATCAGACATGAATGGGTTGATTGTCACATTCACACTTTGTCTGTTATGTCTTTCTATAATTCATGCTGATGGGAGGTGTGAGTGGCTTTGATCACAGGTCTGAACTTACAAGGTTTTGAACATGATGCATCTAATACCGTTCATGTATTTTCCTTGATAAGTTAGTTGTGTGCTAAAATCAACCTCCCTTCATGCAACCATCCCTGACTACCACCTTAACTCTACTATTCAGAAATTGTCCTCAAACAATCTCTCATTCCAGTCAAAATGTAATCAATTAAAGTTCAATATTCACTTTCCCTTTTCCTTTGTTTTGGTCTCCACCAACTCCTTTGGGAAATTTCTCTCTCTCCAGCTGCAGAAGACTCAACTATTTTCACCTGCGAGTTGCTGTCTATGCCAGCCTGCTGTGTGTTGCTGGGCAGATAATGTAATGTGGGTTCATTGCCTAACTTAGGAGAGGGAGTCAAAATAGTGAATTGCTTACACACCAACACAAAATACATTTTTTTTTTTTTTTTTGCTTGATTACATGAAATTCTAATGCAAGAAAATGGTAAATATGGTCACAGGGGGTGGACTCAAACATTGGGTGAGCCTTACTATTGCGGGTTGACACATTGAGACAAATAAGGTATATAAAAATTAAAATGACAATAATATAAAAAAAAGATTGCACCAGATTACGTAAAAGATGCAAATTAGAAAATAAAAATACACTACATTTAAAACATATGCATATGTAAAAATCTGTTGTTTTCCTTTCTTTTTAATCGGTTTATTCCAAATGCATCGCAATCATTTTTATTCATACCACTGTTTTAGCAGCAGTTATCTAGATGAGGTTTGTGGAGATGGTGGTAAAAGTCACAGTTTAGTTTTCCAGCTAATCTGGGATTTCCACAACAGGTACAAAACAGGTGATTATTTGAATGGTGGAAAGAAACCTTGTTGGTATCTACATCAGCACATCGAGGGAAGTTATACAAAACAATACATTTTGCTGTTAAATGTTAAAATGTTCCAAGGTAACTCTGTGGGTTTTTGACAACAACTTTGACCCTTTGTTATTGCCAATGTTGAAATTACTCAGCTTTAAATATACTCATCTTCTGTTTTAATATAAACCTTTCCACTGTTTTCACTTCACATTATTATTTCATTCCTTGCAAACACCATATTCAATAGAACAGAAGTCATAATGCGTCATCACACTGCCACATGTCTGATGATAAACAGCAGACATAAAGACAGAGAAGAAGAGCTATCATATAAGATAAAGACGATTCTAAAATTAAGCCTTATTTTATCAAACCCTGTATCTGCCTTTCCCCGAATCAAGTGTCTTTTAATTAACAATCCATTCCTTTATCAAGACAGTTTCAACATTAAGAGCACGTTTATCAGTTTTGTTACACTTTCATCAACTCTCTTTTTATCATTTAATTTCTTGACTGGCTCTTCTCATTGCGGCCAACTATTTTTGGCCAACAAGATGTGTTGATTGTCATCGTGTTGGCTGAGTTTCGCTGCTCACTGAGCTCTGTAGGAACACAATGGGCCTCTAGTGACTTGTTGATCACGTCGCTCACAGTGGGAACATATGGCAACATCTTAGACAACATGTTGCGTCAACATAATCAGATTTGCAAAGGTCGCTGTGTTTCTGCATTTGATTTGCAAATCACCCAGATATCATAGTGATGCATTAGCTGACAGGGATATTAGATAGTTATTTTCAACATAATAGGAGGTAATACAACCCATCTACTGGAAGATATAAAATATATTTTGTTGTTTGTGTCTTATCTGAGCATGTTACTATTGACACCCACTGATTTAACTGATAAAAAATAACATTAAAGCATTAAAAATCCACAAATATGCCACTTAGTTGAATATTTTCACCAATTGAAAAAAAAGGCAGTAGTTTTGTTTAAGCTAAAAAAAGCTTTTGAATTAGTCTTTAGAGCAAAACTGCCCTGGTTAGGCATCATGAAAGGCTGTTTAAAGGTAAATAAATGTACGTTAATGCCATGATGAAGATGACATGACTACCTTCAACGTCATTGTTATGCTAAAATGTAATAACATGAATTCCCTTATGTTTAAATCTGATCTATAAAATAATCTATAAATAATAATTAGCATTTTAGGTAATTTAACAATGGAGACTGCTCATATCACAAGCTACTTCAAGATTTCATGAAAAGTCTGACTATGTTATCGTTTTATTGTTTTGACAGAGAGACTTTAGCAACTGAAATTGTGTTTTTTAAAGGATCAACAGTTAAATAGAACCAGTTTATTTATTTCTTATTATGAAATTTATTTAAAAGTCTTGACACTTTAAACTGTAATCCAGAGGTGATGGTAGAAAAAACTCACAGCCCACAAGCCCTGAAGATCCCAAATAAAAAAAAACAAAAAATGAAGCACAACATGATTGGTCTTACCAAGCCAAACAGCATCCACAGATTTTAACTGTGTGGGCCAACTACATTAAGGTTACAATTTGTAACTTAACCTCTCTCACCCTGCAGAACTCCTTTCCGTAGGCAATGAAAGGTTAATGTTGTCTCTGGCCTCCACTTGACACTGAACATTCCTCTGCACTCCATCCACTTCCTGCCCTGTTACTTCACTGCCAAACAGTTTGCACACCCCGCGCTGCTGATGCAGGATAGATGTGGACTCTAACGCACCTCTCAAAACGTCCTCTCAGGTGAATATCACCTCCGAGAGTGCCAAGTCGATAAATAAGTCCTAGTGGAGTGGGCGTCTGTGATGTTGCGGGGAAAACAAACTTCTGAAGAAAGTGAGAATGTCTTTGCTGTTTGAGGTGTGTGTTTTAATGTGACAACATGAGTTTGGACAGAGCTGTTCCTTTCCCTTACAGATGCAACTGGCGCTGCACAAACACTTTAGTGCTGTTTGAATGTGATGACTCTGAAGGTTTTTCTATGCCTCAGTCAACATCTGCAGCATAAGCCAAACAAACATCTTTATCCCCTGTCCTTCTGTTATTGTTTGG
This sequence comes from Hypoplectrus providencianus, assembly GCA_028566105.1. Taxonomy (NCBI): domain Eukaryota; kingdom Metazoa; phylum Chordata; class Actinopteri; order Perciformes; family Serranidae; genus Hypoplectrus; species Hypoplectrus providencianus. Next base: position 13,649,452 of record JAOWBC010000617.1, read on the forward strand.
CTGTGTCACTCTGGGCTCTGCAGCGTTATGATGGGTATTTTTCCACAGTTTTATGACATTTCATAAACCGCACGGTTGATAGCTCAATTGGAAAAACAATCAGATTAATCGAAAACGAAAATTATAGTAAGTTGTAGCCCTGCACCACCTCTTTCCCTCCTTATCAGCTTAATAGACTGAAAAGCACAAGTTAAAATGCATGAACAGCTTGATATGATGCTTTGTTTGGTTAATTCCTGATCTTTTTTTTGCACAGTCATAATCAGTTTGAACAAATTAACACACGCCCACAGGTTAGAATTTCTTAAAGCCAATACGTACCAATACAGCCATTTTCCAAATTTTCATCACATGCTGTAATTAGTTGTGTATGCTTGATTACATTGTTTTATAGATTTTTTTGTTCTGGGTCTCATGTCTCACAAAACAACTATAGTTGAATTAATTGAAAAGTATGAGAAACTTGAGGATGAGCTGAACCGCAATTAGAGGTAAATGCATTTTTTTCCCTGGGGGACTACATGCAGTAGTGGAAGGACACTTTACATTTTTTCTAACTACTGCTTACTAACTATATTTTAAGGGCTAATATTGTACTTTTTACTTTGCTACAATTAGCTTTAGTTACATTCCAATTAAACATAAAAAAAAAAACTTGTTGATCCATTTAAAATGTTTATGCATGTTTATAAATAAAGCCACATAATAGTATATTAAGTAGTGAAAATATGCCCTGCATCAACCATAGTAAGTGCAGATAACAGTAATTACATTTATCATCATTATTCAATAATATATCTGGAATCTTAACAAACAAGGTATTACATACATATTTATACCCTGCATGCACAAGTGTGCTCTTTTCCCTCTGTGCAACTATGACTTGGCATAGTTAAGTACAATTACTCAAGTACAACATTTTTAAAGGGAAATATTGTTTTTTACTCCGCTGCTTTGTAGGTAAACCTGCCTAAGGAGTATTTTTATTTTAACTAAATTTTTATGCATTGCTTTTGTAGTTTTACTTAAGTAAGGTGCAGAACTTGCAGTGAAGTAATTCTGAAATGTGGTATTAGTTATGAATTATATGTATATTTATGCTGTGCATGCACGCATGAGTGTGCTCTTTCACCTTATGTGCAACAACGACATACCAGTGGTAGAATGTAACTTAGTACATTTATTCATGAAATCTTAAGTTCTGTAGTTGGGCACCCTGATTATTAATAACTATAGATTTTCTATTTTAGGATTATCTGACATATCTTGTTATCGTGCTGCCCTGGATTGGTATACTTACCTTCTCAGTAATGGTCACTGCCGACTCCGTACTCGGGTTAGACATAGCAAAGGAAATGTAATGCTTACAGTCATCCTCTATCTTTCTGATGCTACTAGCTGTGAACCGAGCCGTGGTACAGCCCCTAATTAGACGCGATGGTTTAATCAGCCTAACAAGCCAGAGTCAGTCAGTCACTCTGACAGGCTCCTAATGAACCAACAAGTGTTTGTAGTGAAAAGAAACCTCATGCTGTGTGCAAACTGCCTCTCTAAGGGCTCCTTTTTTCCCTTACTCACAGCATGTCCCCAAAAGCCGATAGATAATTAAGACCATTCCGATAAAAATACGGAGGAAGACGTTTGATTCTTGATCAGCGAGTGTCCTAGGATTATACAGACCGGTAGGAGAATGCAGACACCTACATGATTCAATATAATAACTGCAGATGTCACAGAGAATGTCCTTCGCTTTAAGGAGGGCTATTTGAATAAATCCCATTATCAATATGCTGAGGCAGTTTTTACATCACAGAGAAAAAGTGAGCGTGAGGGGAAAAAAAGAGTGAATGACAAAGAGGATAGACAAGGAGAGCGAGCGAGATGTAAAATGGTGTCTAACAGAGATGAGAAACAAAGAAGGAGGGGCGGGGGGTTGAGGAGATATGATAATAGATTCACTACAGAGCCAAACCAATTTTCATTCTTAACCTCATCCAGACCAGCTGATGATTAAGAACACAGCCGGGGTCACCTTGCTCCAGCCTCGCCTTTCTCCGTCCCAAATTAGGGACACTTATAGATTCATGACATGCATACAGTAGATAGAGTCGCTCTGAATTATAGGCCAATATATAATTCAGGAGGCTCAGAGTTAATAAGTGAGACCTACCAAGATAGCATATGTATAAGGAGATGTAAAGGAAGCAGAGAGCTCGAGCTTGATCTGTTTCCGCGTTTTTTTCTGAGGGTTAGAGGTCACACACACACAGTTGTAATCAGGAGGCTTAAGTTGTGTTCAAGAGGCGCTGAAGTTCCCCTGTGTGTGGCCTTAGCCTCAGGGTTAATTTTGCACTTGTCATGCAGAACTTAAAGAGGCATTCAAGTTGGCATGAATTGCACTTCTGAAAAGTTGATGCTTGGGTAAGAAAGAGATTTACAAGTAGTTCAATATTATGGGAAAAACAACAGATTCTTTAATTTGCTCAAAGCACAGACTGAAAAAAAGTGTACTTAGCAACCATGATGTTTGTATTTGCCCGTTTCCATCTTGTTTGTTTTAAAATGTCGTCTCTTATAGACTTTGAAGTAACTATATTTGGAAAGGTGGGAACCTACACTATCCATGTCCACCTAGACCAAGGGTCTGCAACCTTTACTCACAAAAAAGCCATTGTGGGTCATAAAAAAGGGAGACAAATGTTGGAATTGAGCCGCAAACCTTGTGTTGAGCCTTGCGATGAAGATAAAATACCTTACTTAGTCAAAATGATCCTACCAACATTACAAATAATGAACAAATAATATGTTGAGCATTAATTGATATGATTTTGTCAGAATGTAGCGTGCAAACAAGTGCAAATGAGAGGGGTGACACCAAGGACATATCTGAGGAGATTTGGAATCTAATGTTAGCCTAGTTAGATGAACTCAAATTCTCCATAGGCTCCATAGTTCGAGTTCAACAAAAAATATCAATCACAGTTATCTCTATGTACATAGTGCCATGAATGTGCATAGCCATGCAAGTTGCTGTTTTAGCAACCTGTCAATCACAAGCTAGCCCAGTCCTTCAGTAAACCCTGCTTCTCTTGCATGTCACTCGAAATCGGACCATAATTTACAAAATGAACATCATGCTGTATTGAAGAAGACTTGAAACACAATTGAGACCATAAGCTCATTAGCACAATGTTTTCTAAGGCAATTAATAAAAAGAGAAGTAGGATAATTTTCCCATAGGCCTCCATACAATGGACTGTAACATACTGGAGTTGCCCCCTCCTGGCCATTAGAAAGCCTGCAGAAATAAGACACCTCTGCATTGGCTTGACGTGTCAGACCTGGATTTTGATGCTTGTTTACACTGACTCTAACTTCGCATTGAGTTGTTGCCACGTGATTTTCCGATATTGCATTAACGAGCATTTGAACAGGTGTACCTATTAAAGTCCAATCCTTCATTTCCTGAGTCGTGACATGGAGTTTGAGTTTTCTTTGTTTTCTCTGTCTTTTCAGTCATTCTGTCTATCCCTGCTATGTAAACTCCCCAGTTCTTCCTGTAATTACTCTAAACCAACCCTCTCTCCTGCCTCGAAAACTTCATGTGCTCCACAAGATTTTAAACTCCTTGGGCAGCTGTGTTTCCTACATCACTCCAGGACCTTGTTAAAACAGTGCAGAGGCAGGATTTTAGTTTTTTAGGACACAAACATTCAAAGTTAATCTGGTATTCAGGGAAATCTCACGCTGCACTGATCTGAGGAAGGTTTGTGTTGCAACCAACAGATCCATCCCTTCTTTCATCCGTCCCTCCCCTGACATCCTTTTTCTTCCGTGAGCTCATTTATCCCATTGGAGTGCAGCCTAGTGTAATTGACTCCAAAGCAGAGCTGAAATTGTTCGCAGTAGCACCATAATACCCAGTATTATGGCAGGAAAATAGCAATGAAAGTCTTTTTGTTTTGTTTTATTTCTTTTTGAATCATTGTGTTCATTTACACTGCAGTCAACTTCACACTCTAATGTGAGCTCTTTCGCACTTTGAGAAATATATTACAAACAGTTCCCTCAAAACCATTTCACTATATAACAATGTGCACTATAGCTTTTTGTCCTGTAAGCCTCTCATATAACATGAGTCTGCTCTCCAGCTGTCCTAATAGTAATTCTGACTATCATTGTACAACCATCTGGGAATGTTGTTCTTATCTGTGATATCATAATTAGTTCAGAACATTCAAATCATTCCCCAAATGGTGAAAAACATGTACAGTTAAAAAATTGCAGGGGAAAATAATTAACAGTACAATCATTGGGGCCTACTAGTAGCTAATTGCTGCCTGTTCTTGCTGACCTTGTTATCACACACTCACATGGAGGTAAACTCTCTGCTAAGATATTTCCATGTCACTTAATGTGTTTCCCATTATGCTGCGGTGAAAAGAGATTATGATCCAATGCATTTGGATAACAAAAAACACTATCAGTTAGCAGAAACTGAAAATTGAATGTGAGGATCTGAGAGTAAAAGAGGCAGAAGTACCAGTTATCTCTTTTATGTCCCTGATTACAACTTTGATGTTCCATGTATCCCGGAGTCCCATGCACACGCCACCTCTAGATCTTATTTTGCTCCACCTGAAGGGCACAGATGACATGATTTCCATTAGAAAACACCACATTACATCCTTCCTCCAGCACCCAATTTCCTTGCTGGTGGCTGTGCACGCTAACAGGTTAATAGGTTCAGTGGTAACCCTGTGGTAAATTGGTTGCTCTGCAGTGGTTAAGGGAGTAATCAAAGTGGCTGATTGCAGCCCACTCACCTGTCCTGATCCTGGGGGTCGCACCATCAAAGTGGCCGGTCACACCGCTTCTGCTGCTGCCGGCCAAGCTAGCAGATGGCTAATTGAACGGACTGGGGCTTTCAGACGGGAGATGGAGGAGATGGAGAGGGGAAAAAAGCTGAGTGAGGGAGGGACAAAGGATGGAGGTGGAGAGGAATGGGAGGAGGAGATATGTACAGTGAGCAGCATATACTAAGGAACTAGAAATTTGCCAACAAACCCTACATCTTATGTGAATCTATGACTTAAATGCCTTTTGTTTGATATTATGTTTTTCCAAAGCTCTTAAAGTACCAATGTCATACAAATCTGACACTTGTTTTGGACCTAAACTTAAATTTGTCCCATAAGTCTTTCAAGTTCTTTAACCAAGATCTAGCATCTCGCGAGTAAAATAATCATTATGTTACATTCATGCAACTCAACATTCAAGCTTTGTGTTGTAAGTACTGTCTCTTTGAAAGTGAAAGAGATAGAAGGAAGGGAACGCAGGAAAATGTTGAGAAAGTAAAGTTCAAATAGATACAACGATGGAAGGTTTAGAAAAGAGAGGAGAGAAAAAAATATCAACATAAAATATTATGTACAGAGGAAGAGAGGCGGGCTGTAGGGTCATTCAGTCAACATGACCTCTATCAACCTTTTGCAACACAGCAGCAAAACCCTGTTTGAATAACCACTGCTCTCCTTTCGCCCAACATGACCCCTGGACCGTGGGTCTGAATATTTATAGAGACGGCATGCAGAGTAAGAAGCTCTGCTGCACATTATCCCAGTGAGAAATTCATCTGCTATTCCCTCTTGCTGCAATAAATGCTTTACAAAGCATTTTTTTACCTAATAAAAAAGAATAATAATAATGCACCACATGCAATTTCTTCCCCTGCAAGAGATCCATTTCGGCACTAGCTGTGGCCAGTTTCCCTTCGCTCTGATTATCACAGTGGCGTTGAGGTTTCACCTTGAATGTTCAGTCACATCTGTAATAAAGTAGTTGCTAACTTTGGTTTGAAGGGCAAAAAGTTTGGAAGAAATTATTGGGCATATTTACAGCAATGCTTTGCCGGATGCTTATTTTGCTTTGCTTTGCAACACTTCATTTTCACCATTTGTTCCCAATGGCATGCAGCGTCAGTCATGTCTTAAAATAAAATCACCGTCCTTAACAGCTGTCACTTACATCTGTGTTTATTTCCATGTTTGATAGAATTATTTGTGATTCAATCACAGACACTTACTGATACGAGTCAAAAAGTCGAGAAGTCAGGTAGACAGGAAGTCAGGTATTATGGGTGTAATGTTATATCAATATAGATAGATAAATATATATTGATTCATCAATAAATAATTCAACTGAATTAATGCATTACCGACACTAATGCATATTGCCACCTTTATTTTGACATTCTCCCCATTTTGTCTTGAGAAGTTAACTGAGCACACAGACAGAACCTGTCTTTGTCATGGTCTATGTCTATAACTGAAAGATCATCACAGGCTTTTAAATTAACCTGTAAAAAATTATTTGCACTTCAGTTCATTGTGGCTCAGAAATACAATGGTAAGATCACATTGTTTTTTTGTGATGTGATATAAATGTAACAGGTTGTGTTAAATGGGCAGATAATATGATATCATCTCACATAGATCGCTACCTCCTGAATCTGACTGAATCCAAGTTGTACTGCGGCTACAACTTTGTCATATCAGCACATACCGTATCGTTGTCCAATCATCTAATAACGAGTCGTGACAAAAACGGCCATTTACAACCCTAGTATTTGTAAATTTGATACTGATGCAGACAGACAGGCAGTAAGACACGTTCAGGTGGTCAGTTCAGCAGACAGACAGGCAGTCAGACCAGTTAGTAGGCTGCTGTGTAGGGAATACAATTAATAGTCAGTCAGTGCTGTTACAGCTCTACAAACACAGACAGCACGGCAGATTAGCCACTCTCCACTGACCAGAAGCTCTGGACGAGCCAGCCGAGCCACATAGAATAAATGCATCATTTAACAATAGGTCCCTCTTCCTGGAACGGGGGGGCAACATGGCTGCCAGAAAGACAACTGTGAACACTCAAGGATTGAGGGTTTGTCTTGGTTAGTGGAACAGGATCTACTGATGAAACTGTCCAGTGAACTTCAAAGGGAAAACCTCGAGCTTTGGCAAACATACAGTAGATGAAGACCTATGAGGTATATTTTTCTACTTTTACGTGATCGCAGTGCAAACAGAGGGCCGACTGTTTGGTTAAATCGACTGGAATGGTGCAGTTTCAGCCTCATTAGCCGATCGCTGCCCATTAATTCTATTAGGATCAGTGTTGTGATGCAGAGTTCCTTATGTGGACATTTTCCATGACCTTCTCCTCAACATTAGCGATCAGGCTTTCTTAAAATAGATCATTGCTGCTGCTTTAGTGCAGAAGGTGTAGATGGGGAGCTTTGACAGCAGAGTAAGAGCAAAACAGCAGGTTATTTTATATCATTTATTAAATATTCAACATGACCTGTGGTTGCACTGCATTGTGTTTGACTGAGGCTGTGTCTGTCACTTCTGTGATGACTTTTTTTTTACATTTTGTAAAACCTGACTTAAATAGCAGCTACAAGCTCAGATGCTCCTAAAATATGCAGAAATATATTCAGATACCATGGTATTAACCACAAAAGATGTTATCATTAAAAGGTCAGCATCAGCTTGGAGATAGTTGCACAACTTCCTCATAACTTTTTATAGATTTAACTTTAATTAAAAACAGATTATACTACAAAAACTTTTCCCTGTGTCAAGGAAGTGGTCCCTAATATTTGCTCTTTTAACAGCTTTGTGTCACTCTTGAGGAGCTAACTGAATTAGCTAACTCAGGTTGGCTTGATAAAACAGGTGGCCCAATTAAGCTGAAGACTAATATATATAATGTTTTGTCACCACAACTGATGTCACACTACTAGATTTTAAATTCCATTACAAAACCACAATATTCCTCAAATTAACTATCACTTGTATTCACTAGTTTGGTTTAGTTAGCATGCTTTAGCATTACATGTATTTGAATGTCATACTTACTTTCACAAAGAACTGATAATAAGGTTTGTTAGCATTTAGCCCATTTAATTTCAGTAGTTATTAGTGGTAGGAATCAGAAACAGGTCTTAGGGTCATAAAGATCCAAATCTCACATGTTTGTTTTTTTTTGCTTTTCTTACACTGCTGTTTGCAGGATATGTAGCAATTAGATGACTAACATCTATTTGTGATTAAGTAGAACTGTAATATGATGATTGTGAAACTGAGTGAATACTCAGATTGCTCTGTAATAATCATTCTGTTGAGAAAGCTAAAATTAACAACAATTCCAAGTAATTGTTGTTTGTCTTCATTTAAAGATTGTGGTTTCGGCATTTTCATGCATTATTCGATAGTCACAGGGAAAGAATGCCCAATGTGACATGTGAAAAAGTGCTGCTGTGAAACGGTCTTTTATCAGGCAAGGTCGGCACAATGGCACTGCAATATGCAGCACAACTTATCTTTTGTATCCTCCTTTATGCGTGCTTTGGATCTGTACTTTGAATCTGCATAGTTAGCACCGAGACTTTTTAAATATATTCCAAACTCTTCCAGCTCGTCTAAATTCTCCTCACATCCTCCCTCTGCCAGGTTGTTTGTTGAGGTATTTTGTCTGCTCACGGCCGCTAAATGATAGAGAGAGATTTATTCCAACTCCTGCTTGGGTCAAAAGCCTTGTTTTGCTTCCGGATGCGGCTTAATAATGCCCATAACGAGGGCTGACAGAGAATTAATATAAATTAAAATGGACCAAAGAGTGCCTGCAAACTTGTCTTCATTAATAGGTAAGTGACAATATAATTTTTGTGGGGTGCTCTTGCCAGGAGGTTCATACAATAAGCTCTGTACAGGCTGCCGTCCTGTGAGTTATTTCATTGTTTTTGAGCATAATTAGCTTTTGATAAAGCTTTATGAGGGGGGTGTAGACGGAGGCAGGAAAGAGGAAGGGTAAAATAAAACCGCTCTAACAGGGTATTAGCCTCTGGGCCCTGTCCTTTATTGTGGGGTCTGGGCGCTCCACGTTGTGTATTAGGTTATATTAATTTGGAGAGTGGTATCTCTTGCAGGAAAAAGGGGGGCTTCTTTCTGATGTGCTCTCCACGGTTTCCCCTGAACCATTTTTCATGTAGGTGCTCCACTCCGTATTGATTAGGCCTCATAAATTGTGAAAGAGTATAGGAGCGATGGAGAGGCCTAAAAGCTGCCCTAAATAGGTTAATGCTGGGTAGCGAGAGCCAGCAGGGAGTAGAGCGGCAATGAGAGCCTCATCTCAGAGCGGCTCATTTGAAGGCACTGCTGAGACCGTGTATAATCCCCTTATGAAATTAACTAAACGTGCAAGGAGCTCTTTATCCATGTCTGCCTTTGTCTCATACAAATTCAGATATGTGGAGTCTGCTCAGATTTTTTTCCACAGATTTACTGCAGATTGGATGTTTTATGATCAGTGTGAAAAGGAAAAGAAGACCATGGAGTTTTTCAATTCCTTGTTAGAAATATAAACCTATGTCCTATATCTGTCTTTTCACTCATGAAGCCCCTATATAATAGACAGAAATCTATAATATTGTGCAGTAAATTGAGATATTGGACATTTATAGATTATCATCTTCTGTTAAATGTGACACACTGTTAGCAGAAAACAATGTATAAGCTGTGGGCTGGACACTAATTTTTCAACCCTTTGTTGGGTTTTTAGGACGCTAAAATAGCAGACACTCAATAAAGATAACTAGTAGGTAAGTGGGGAATGATTTAGATAACTCAGATTACAATTTGGCTGTGTTGCTTAGCAATGAGAAAATACTACATCACTTCTTGTTGCTCAGAGAGTGATTATGAAAACTGGAGATCACTTAGTCTGTCTAGTCCTGCTGCAGAGAGACATTAAAGGTATGGTATAAGGAAATATGTATTTATTTTAGTGCTGTCAAGAGATTAAAAAAATTGTGCGATTAATTAATTATGATCTGTAATTAATTAATCTAATTAATCTCT
>JAOWBC010000617.1:13665468-13676586 GCA_028566105.1 Hypoplectrus providencianus
CAGCTCCACTGTAAGAAGTAAATCAGCCTCAACTTGTCCTTCCACCTACTGCCCCCCCCGTCAGGTGTTACGAGTCATTGCTCTCTGGAGCACAATCCACCATTCTGGCTGCTTATGTGGGTGCCTGCTCTGGATTTAGTAGACTTGTAAATGATGTCACCCGTAGTACACGCACACACACACTCAAGGCCCCTGGTGTCAGAAAGCCCTGTTAGTCAGACAGATGGAGAATTACAGCGCTGAAAATTGGGGTTTGCTCACATTCTGCAAACAGTCACTCGCTCGAAAACACACTCTGCCTCGGTCGCATGCACACAGGTGGAGTCAGATTAAGATGTTTTTCTTTGAGATGCATGGAGTTAATTTACAAGGGCACTACATTCCCTTGAGTAGGATGTTAACGTTAATATTAGCTCTTTCCTGCTACAACTTTTTTCATATTTTATTCATTACTCTGTTAATATTTACATCAGGTAAGTAATTTAAGCCTCTGTATAAGCCAGGGCTTCTTTCTACAGGGTACTTTTTTAGATCATAAAACAACTGAGTATGCAGTCTGAAGTAGTGGGGAGTTTGGCACCAGTGCAGCAAAAGAAATTGCCAACTCCACACAAACTACTCTGCTAGCAAAAAATAACCAACCGATAAAACGTTAGGAAGATGGCTGAGAAAAACAATAGCTTCCCATTCTGTACGGCCTGCTCGTAGAGAAACTTTTACCTGCCTGTACCTATTGCATACATGTATTAAGTCATATATAAATAAGCTTCTAAAAACCTGTTGGCTTTGCTGCAGACACACATGCAGAAAGGAGCGGGTTCACCTTGCTGTGTACTCTGTGAGTGAGATGTAAATGTGCTGCTCACCTCGCCACTGCAAAGATCCCCACTGTGATCAAAGCGTTTTTTATAGAGAGACATGACTGCTCTGCTCACTGTGAAAACCTGCTCAGAAGAATATCGCTGCAGGTGGAGACACAAGCATATTAATTAAACTGTTTGAGCGTGTGCACTCGCAGACACACCCATGCACACATGCATGCATTTTTGTGGTCAAATTTCGCGTGTTTCTGTGTGCATGTGGGTTGGAGTCTGTGGATGTGTGTGTGCATATGTTAGCAGGCTAGAGTGTGACTCCAGGCTGCCAATGGTATCTCAAAGTGGCAGGTGGATCTCTTAGAAACATCTTTTTATTATTTATTTAGTGGCAGCCACAGTACACAGAGGCTCAGCCACCTGCTGTTTGCATTACAAGCCTGCAGACCATAAAGCATGTCATGCAGGTCTTTGTGTCAGCATATTTAACAATGTTTCAGACTCCTCAAAACGCAGCATTTTGCCCCTGTTGACACATTCGCTAGTTCACCTTTGCAAATTCATTTGAGCGTGAACGATTGCGCAAAACATATCTGTGTGGCGATGGATATTAGCAACTTCAATAAATGGTTTACGACACCGACACAACAACAGCATATGAGGCCCATGACTCAGAGAGAGAATGAGACCGCTGCCACAAAACTCTGCAGCGTCTTGAAGATAGTCAAACAATTTTCAAGACCAGCAACTTTCAAGTCTATAAAAATTGATCTGTTTGTCATGAGAGGAGACCCATTTGGGATTTCTCAAGCGTGAAATCTTCGTGAAATGGGTGTATCAATCAGAAAAACAGAGAGACGGAGATTGAAAGATGAGAGAGGGAAAGAGAGAGATGAGAAAGGAGTGAGCGGAAGAGTGAGAGAGAGAGAGAGAAAGACAATATCGCTTTAATTTAGTCATTGTTTCAGCCTTCCTAAATCCTTTCAAGAAGAGAGGCAGTCTTCCAGCCGTCTCAGGAGCTAAGGGGAGCAGAATATCACTGCGCTGTCAGATATGAAAAGCCGTCGGCTCGTGTTACATGTACAAGTGTATGATATCTTGTATCTTCTGGTGTTCCTAATAACGAACGGCATGGATAAATGATGTGTGTGTTTTCCTTTCTGCTGTTCAACAAGCATCTTCTCCTTCCTGCAAAGCTGCCAGAAAACATGATTAATCTTGTTATTATTCACCAAAAAAAGGCATTGTTAACTCAGTCATGGACTGAATGTACATAAAGGTACAAGGATACTAACGTTCAAGATGAGACAGCCAGTGAATTGTCCGCTATTTAAATGAAATGACAATGAAACAGATTTAAACCTCAGAATTCACTTCATTCTGAAGGTTCTGCATGTTTCTTCAATTTCACGCACAAGAAAACAAAAGCAGGAGTCTCATTTCGAACCAACAACTGTGAAATTTGTCAGCTTAAATTATGTTTAAACTGTTGCAAGCAAATGTTGTCAGCTGCAGCTAGCTATAGTTAGACAATGCTAACGTCAAAACTGTTGGAGTTGTTTGAAAACTGGGATTCCTGCTTGTTTTAAAACAACAACTCTGTAAGAGTATCTTTAATGTTTTGAGTGGCATTTTATTAACTGTGATATATATGTTTACATCCTCATTCTGTGCTTTTCATTTTTTAAATATAATGGCTGGCATGATATATGTCAATGACAGCTATAACAGTGAGGAATCTTAAAACAGATAATGTTTCATATCGTTAGCCTCGTAGCATAATTGCCTAAGTCATTTTTTGGCCAACCTAACCTGTCTTTCTACCTAATAGGTAGAAAGACAGGGTGATGCAGAAGTAATAGGAGAGTAAAGTTAAGCAAAAATCTCAATTTGGCCAAAAAATGACTTAGGCAATTATGCTATGAGGCTAACAATATGTGGATACATCTTGAAGAATTCGTATATCTAAACAGTATGAGAGATTTTTTCAGTATGAGCTTTATGTGAAACTGATAATAAAGTACAGGGATTTTCTGTGGTTGCTGCTGTTAACAGCATATCAACTTGGCTCAGTTGAGCTAGCTAGCTTGCTAGTGAACCCACAAAACCATGAACCAAATAACTGGCTAACATTTAGTCCATGTTTGCTTTTGGCAATTAACTGACATGTTTGTAGAACGAGACAATGGAGATCTTCAAACTAAATTAGTAAATAGCCCTCTGCTCCACCTTGCTGCAGGCTGCAACAGCTTATCGTACCTCCAGCTCGGAGGTAGCTTTTCTAAGGTTAGTGATGGAGAATTTCAGAATATTTACATTGGAAAAGTTTCAGCATCAAGGACATGAAGGAGAAGATATTTAAAATTAGCCCAGAATGCAATGTAGAGTTGTCGCTTCAGGGATGTAAGTTTGTTTTTTTTCATATTTCCCATTGACTCTGCTTTAGGGGTGGGTGGCTCGCCTACATCTTATAATTTCATTAGAGTATTCCTTTTATTAGAACCACGTCAAGCATATCAGCATGTAGACAAATCCAAAGCTTGATACCTGCTGTGTTATGTCACCAATGTTAAGCTGTGATTAGAAAATCACTGTTCAGAGCTTGGATTAAATATAGGGTCAACTGGGGGAAATAGAATAATTGTGGTGAATAAAATAAAAAGTAGTGTATTGACATCAATCTTCTGACACTGACACAATCTTCTGTATATAGTGTTTGTCCTTTATTATCATGTGTTTTGCACTAATTAGCACCTGTTATTTCATGTCCATTTAATTCAAGTGGCACAGAATAACAGGCAGGTCACACCTTTGATGCTTATATCAAACAAAGGAATGAATGAAAAATGAATATAAGCTGATGAGGCTGATAAGATGCAGAGATGGTCATGATACAGAAAGAAACATGCAGTGTTAACCAAGTAAGCACATTTTTAATACCCCCAGTCCAACTGTGGTCCTCTGTGCAGCCACACCTCCACTCTGAGTCACTGTCCTCCTCTCAAGGTAGTGAAGGTGTTGTCAGGACCACTATGATGGTTATACCCTGCCTCTGTCTGACAGGGACAGTCAGTCTATTACAATACATCTTAACTTTAGGAGACGTAATGACAAACCATTAGCACACTCACTGCCCATAATGCTCACAGAGACCCTGCTGATGTTCATGAGACCTTATAAACCTTCATACTAAATGGGTAAAACCACAATGAGCTACTGGAAAGACCAGCCTTGAGAGGTATTATGGTCATATCTATAACCTTAAACTGTTATTGTAAGACACTATCACCACCATACACCGGTATTACAGATGCTGTTGCCATTATTATTGACCGCATTGCTAATTTCCCCATAGCAGAAGTGATTGATCCATTCAGTCTTAATTATATCATTTGTTCACATCCTTTTCTGAGATCAAAGCACGACATGACAAGACTTAATAACTCACTGTAGTCTATGAATGTTTAAGGCATCATCGACCTTTTTTCAACAAGCCTAATTTAGCGTTTAATACTGCTGAGACAACACTGATTCCAGTGCCATTGTTCAACCTTGAGTTTGGTGTTTTGGTTTTTGCCTTTTTGGTTTTTGGAAACAGAAGGAGCCTTACTTTGATGAAAGCATGGAGCGAGGATGTTATCAGCTAACAGTAGCACTAGCTAGGTAGCTTGGTCATCAAGAACCATCCCTAACTTCAAATGAAAAACATTATTTTTCAGTTCAACAAACATTCTTTAGCTAACTTAAATGTTAAAATTATCTTTCAAGAACATTCATGAATCTGGTTATCAACATGTCAGTTGGGTAGCCACACCCTAAAGCATATGTTATTTATACATACATATATTATTTTAATCTAAATGGGACCAAAAGAAGACTTAAATGAGCAATTGGTGACCCTTTTCTGTGTGTTTGTGGGCACAGAGACAGTAACAGGGTCAGTTGCAGGACAAGAAAAGTTCACAGCTCAACCAGAAAAAGATCTCAGGAGGCAGAGGAGGACCTGCCGCTGCATCACTCCAAAATAAACCCATTAAGTCTGATTTTAGGAGTGAAGAGTGGCAGCTAAAAGCCCTTAAAACTGTCAGTGCTTGTGGTCAGCGCTGCTCCTCCACCATAACATGAGCTGAAATGAAGCATGATCTCGCCCCCCCACCCGTCCACCCACCACCACCATCACACACACCATCAGCACCTGCAGCTCTGCTCCTCTTCCTCCATTTGTCATCAGCCTGGGAGAACAGAGAGAGAGAGGGGGGGAGAGAGAGTACCTGAAAATGAGTGTGGTGGTAGAGATATAATTGCTTTCTTGTCTTTTTCGGTTCCTCCCAAAAGGAGAGGAGGCATAGCTGTGAGTGACTGAGGTTATCTTCGTCGCACTATCTGCTGAAGAAGCACATTAATGAATAGTGCATTAAAAGTTTGAGTCTGTACTGCACAAAAAACACACTATCCTGCAACTACTGTAATTTAAAACCCACAATAGCCACTATGCAATCTTGAAAATGAAAAATAAAGGCCTTCAGGCATTGTGCACAGAATTTCTTCTTCTTTATTCAAACAAAGCAGAGAAAAAGTAACATTCACCTATCTGTGGTTACAGCCTAATTGATTCATTTCACAGCTCTTCAGTTATTTCACAAGTACACACTTTTTCTTCCGACACACCAAGTAAGCAAATATACATTCAGGTAAACAGAGAAATTATCTAAAGGGAGAGAAGTAAATAATTCAAACCAAAAAGGCTGCAGTTTTGGATAGGGGTAAAATATATAAAAAGTAATAAACATGATAAAAAGAATGAATATGACACCCTGTACAGTCCAGGAATTTTTTCTGCACCTTGAAGCAAAAGTGGTTGGATGGCTCTCTGAACTAAAAACCCAATTACTGTAGCGTGAATGGCTGTTTAATTAGCCTTGTGTGATCGGCTGCCCATCCATTACGTGGCTAATTGCCACCTATCAGACCAAATAAAACATGCTATCACACTCTGGAGTCTGCATCATTGCACTAGATGATATAATTTCCTTGTGAATCATCTGGGCAACGAAATGAGGAGTGACTGACTGAGGTGGGGACTTAATGTGAGTGTGTGTGCATGTGTAAGATTGAATACAGCAGGAATCCAGAGCTATAATTTAAGCGTTTGAGCTGGTTTGACAAAGCAGCGGCTAAAATAAATGTTCATGTTAATCAAAGATTAGTTTTCATGGTCTGACTGTGGAGCTCAGGACCACATCTCAACTCCAGGTCCAGAGCTTGGAGAAAGAAGCAATTTTTATCAGAATATCTATGCTTAAACACATTTAAATATGTTTTATATCAGCCACAACAATGCCACCACTAACACCAAGGTAGTTATGAAAGTCATTAGTCTAAATGTGAAAATTTTACAGTGTATGGTGAAACTATTGAACCATTTAAAAAAAAAAGGAGAGCAGAAAAAAGTACAATATTTTCATTAAAATATGGTGCAGTAGAAATATAAGGTTACATAAAATGGGAATGCTCCAGTAAAGTACTTCTAAATTATAATTGAGTAGATTGCTTAAGTAAATGTACTTAGTTTTATTCCACCCATGGTAAACAGTGGTAGTGATGTGGGACAGTTTATTAAATACTTGCCCAGGAGGTCACCTTCGTAACAAGTGTTATCAACCGTACATCACACTACGGCATGTAAACATTTTTCACTGATAAGCATGATAAACAAGTGATTCTCAGCACGCCATTGGTCCTGTCTGTGGTGAGTTTGGTGCTCTGCAGTGGGAGGCCATTGTTTCTAACTTCCTTATGTTGCATAACAAGGATGGCATCGGAGCACCACTGCTTAAACAGGAACTGAACATTCCTGTTCATTTGTGTTCTTGTAGACACAGTCCAAAGAAACCTGCCCCAGAATCAGTTTACTTTGCCAATAACAACTTCCCCACCTTCAGTCCTGCAGTCATTTACTCCCATATTTGCTCCTCTTAGGGCCCCGCCTCAGTGTATTCTCCTGATGAAATTGAAGCAAAGAACGACTATGAGTAGATTTTCACATCGGCCGGCCCATGTGAAGTAGAAGAGACTGTCATTATGCTGTTCAGTGGAGCAGCAATATCTCTAGCTGCTCGGGGACATTGGGTGCCTGAGCGTGGCCGACCTGCCCTCCTGCCTGTCTGCCTGCACGCTGCTCTAACTGACTGTCTGCATGTCTGCCTGTCTGTCTGCACGGCTGCATGTCTGCCTCTCTGCTTGTCAGATTATCTGTCTGTCTCTTAGTTGTTCTCCTGTGTGTAGCTGTGGGTTTACCTGTGTGTACTATGCACAAGCCGTACCCCAGGGATCGGGCTCTCGGCTCTGAGACAGCACGGCAGATAATAGGAGCTTCTCTGGTAGATTACTGGGCCTTGTTCTGTCCCCATCAGCCTCTCAGTTTCTCCCCTCCTCCCAGCTCCTGTTTTAAACCCAGCTGGGTTGTCGAAGCAATTAAACTGACTCTGTCTCTGTCACAGTCCCTGTCACCTTCTTTATGTTTTATTTTTTCCTTCTGCTCACTCTCCATCTTTCACCTCGTCTTCTCCTCCTGCTTCCCTTTTTTCAGTACTGCATATGTGAGGCAAAGGTTTCAGGAAGATAAAAAATTGGACATCGGCCACTCATACTTGTCCTTTTCCTCATTCCTTCCTTATCATCATTTTCCCCTATCAACCTATCCTTCGCCTTTATGGAAGACCTTGACAGCTGTCCTCGTAGAAAGAGCTGCAGCTCACACAAAGACAAATACAGAATGTGTCCAGTAAATCTTTTTTTCTTTTTGGTACTTTATTTTATTTCAGTATTTTATAAACCTGAAAAAGAAAAACAATACGGACAATGGAACATTCTTTGACATCACACAAAAAATTTTGTGCAAGGGGAAATAAAAGAAAATCTGAATATAGCTAAGTGAAAAAAGTAATAATTAAGTGGATCATTAAGACACTATAGAGTCTTAATGTTAATAGAGGGTTAGGGTTATGAGACGCTGGTCTCCTAAGCTAGTGGAGTAGGTTGGAGTCTGGCTCTTTTACAAAGAAAAAAAAGGCAATTTTTACTTATTTTAATTTGTCATTTACAGTTGAATCTATATACAGTTCACTTCAACCTAAACCCTGATTTTACCCTAAATCTAACCAAGTAGTTTTGTTGTCTGAACTTAAGTGCTTTACTTCAAATTACAACCTAACATGTTGTTAATTTCCCTCCAAACTTAATTGGAAAAATAATTTTCTTGTATGAGAATGTATTTTTTAGCATACTGGCTTGAAAATGCTTTATCTTTGACATACTTAGGTAAATATTCACAAACACTATAATCCCTCAATTTAACACAAATTGACACTACAACAACCTCAGTTCATCTTAAAGACTCTTGTGCTTTTATGCGCAGTTTTAAAGTCAAAGGGTCAAAGGGGAAGTCAAAATGGTTACATGTCACATGTGTTAACTGATGAGTCAGTCAATCAATCAATAAATCAACCAATCACTTTACTGAATACATAAATACATGCATAACCAGTGTTCACAGCAAGTACATGCATAACTGAGCAAACAAAAAAGCAATGTCAGGACAAATGCATTCACTAAAGGATGGATCAACAAATCAATCATTCACAGCACAGGAATTAACAGCACTGATCACTAAAAAGAAAAGGCCATGGATAATCGGATTACACCTCTCATCCCACCCAGACCTGTCAATTACCTTCACTGTATATTAGAACACAAAATGAAATGAGGATTAACTAATGAAACTACAATTACGGAAAATCTGCGCCGGCGGCCTTCACAAATTCAATTGTTTACCCACCAGGGCTAAGATTACATTTTAACGGATAAAGTAGTTTAAAGACCGCTAATGGAGGTACTTTTAGTGAAGCAAAAAAAAAAAAAACAGCCTTTATTATAACAGACTTTAATTCATTGTGAGTTTTTTCCTTCTTTCTCTTCCCCCAGTGCTAATCCAGACCCAGTGGTCCTCATCTTGACAGCCAATGAAATCAAGCCTGGCACCCACAGCCCAACGTTATTAGCAAATGCACAAGAAACTCTGCCTTTGCCTGCTGGGTCTGTCTCTCCCTCCATCTTACTCTCTCCCAACACACCAGAGCCACAATTCCCTCTGACAGGTTTCCAGCCCAGTGTGTGCATGTGTGTGTGTGTGTGCATATGTGTGTGTGCATATGTGTGTGTCTGTGTGTAGGAGGCACTGGGTGTCGTGTGCCATGATACTCGTGCAACAGAGCAGCTCTTTTGCTAATTGCAGCTATTAGGCCTCCAGAGACCGTCTCAGAGTGTAGCATGGCTAATGAGGAGCGCACAGTGAGATAAATGAGACATTGTATATCTCATGTTGGAACAATGACAGAGTGACGCTCGATGTGCAGTGAAGGGGCACTCAGAGCAGTTATGCTCTTCGTGACCCTCGTCCTTACAGCATTGAAGAGGAATTAGGTTTTTCACAGTAATAATGAAGGTTGTTATTACGTTTTTTGGTCGCTGATTGGGTCTTTGTTCTACAGTTTGCTCAGTGGCTGCAGTGAGATATAAAAAGTTGTCTTCTAACTTATTTCATAAAAGGGATGGTTCCGGTCTGTTGCGCAACACTTTACAAATACACACCTGTGATGTGTTGTTTCAGGACAAGAATGTGTCAAGATTTGGTGGCCAAAGTTGTCCAATAAGCAAACTCCCATGTGCAATTTCTTCTTCTACTACTGTTTACTGTACATATATGCAGCTTTGCTTATTCACTCTGAACCAGTCGATGGAAATGTCCCTATTTTGAATTTCTTCTTCTTCTTCTTCTTCTTCTTCTTTGCTTTCATGGAATTCAGCTACTGATCCATTGTACGCTCACAATCAATATTAGCTAACCTTTAAGCATGTGCAGTCTGTGCTCCAACAGTCCTGCTCATGTGCAACTCTCAACAGATAAAACGGTTAACTAGTTTGTTATTTTCATCTATCTATATCTATGTATATAATAGTACTATAATTTTATTGATCAAGACTTATCTATGCCACCAAGATAAGATGAGCAACCATGGAGCAATCACTTCCTGAGATGGAAACAACTGCATATTTAGATGAAGTTATTCATTTTTGCTGTCATTTGACAGTCACTAATGTCTACACTTCATGCCATTTTCCGTCACCAATTAGCTCTGAATATCTGTCGTCAATCTAACTTTCCATGCTGCTGTCACTGTCGTGACTTGCCACCCCAGTAATGGTGTTTCCCTGGATGGTTGAACACACGAGGCGGTTGCTGGATTTGTCTATACTGCAGCATGAGAACAAACTTTTGCTAAAGCTCATATTTTTATGAGAATGTGAGTGTGGAGTTCTTCAGTTTTCCCTTAAAGCACATTATGTTATTGGACTAATAATGCTAATAATCAACCTGTACACAGACAGTTCACAGTTGTAAAACAGGCAGCAGTTTTGGTGAATTTAACCTGCAAAAAAACTGACCTAGGGTTAGGACAGAAACATCCAGGAAGAGGGATGAAAGACAATAACAGGAAATAAATGTAAGTAATATGTTGTGTAAGTGAAGCCCCACAAGTTACCTAAACAATGTATGTTACGTAAGAAAAATACTTAATTCACGAACCCTGAGCCCTAGATATTACGTAAATAAGTCATTTTTTTATTTTGCAGAGGACACAAACTATGTTCTCCTGGGTGAAAGTCCACTGTTTCTTCTTCCCACCCTAACTGAAGCTTCGGTGCTTGATACTTGCGTTGCTGTGAATCATTACTGCTCTTTCACTGAGCCCACCTCGAAAACAGATCCCTATTGTCATTATTTTTTTTATTTTTTTTTTGCTGGTGACACATAATTACTAGCTATCACCATGGAACACGGTTTTAAGAGGTCAAAGGTCATCGTTGTGTGAGAACAGGCTGCTGATAAAAGGGGTGATGCTTTTTGCATTTCCCCACACATCCTACAGCTCAACGGCACATGAATAGGCTGTGTGACAAGGTGAAAAAGTTCTCACTGTGTGAACACATGCAGGACAATGCATAGGTGCACGGTGTCGGGCACAGTGTAGGTGTGGACAAGTATAGGTCTAATAAGCAGGGACAGCGCTCTGCAGCTCTGGGGTAGGAGAATGCAGAGTGGAGCCCCTGGGTGCTGTCTTTGGTTACCTCTATTGTACACAGCGTCAGTTTGATAACCTGGTGACATGTGCACCTGATGCATTTAACCTAACATCCAAATGCAGTAGGGACACACAAATAACCTGTGTTGTGTCAAACAGTA
>JAOWBC010000617.1:13676686-13687730 GCA_028566105.1 Hypoplectrus providencianus
ATGTGCACCTGATGCATTTAACCTAACATCCAAATGCAGTAGGGACACACAAATAACCTGTGTTGTGTCAAACAGTATGCTGAATTTTATCTCTAACACAAAAATGTTGAAACTTTAAAGATATACATATTAAATTCCAACTGAAATTTGAATTCTTATCTATTCGATGGCCTGATAAATCATTCTGCAAGTTTGCCGGTCTGAACATAGGACAAACTGTTGTGTCTTTGAACAGTTTGTAATGGAATAGGCGTCAAAAAATGGACTGTCTGAATACATTTAAGAAAGCCTTTTTTGAATTTAGGGTTTTATATCTCTACAAAAACGTTTGCATAATGGCCTGTATATCTTCATTCTGTTAATGAAGTTGCTGTTTCAAAGCAATGAAACAGTACAACTTGGCTTAGTCTGAACAAAAAGCTAATAGCTTGGTGATGCTATATAGGTAGGTAACATATATATTCCCTGAAAGGTGCTACATAGAAAAAAATAGAACATTTTCTTTGTAATAACAGTTTTTCAAGTATACAGTTAAAACAAATACCATGGCAACCGTTTGTTTGCTGCTTTCTGTTTGTTTAACCAAAATTTAATCCAGATTTCAGTTGAACAAATTTATCTCCTGAAGACATTTTTTTTCACTTCAAGGAATATATATCTTGGCCTTCCTCTTCAATTTTTTTTTCTAATCGCAGTTCAGATAGTATAAATGGTGTTGTCCCTCTGTCACAGTCCCTCATACATTTCTTTCAGCCACAATGCAATTGGAGAGACAGGAGAAAATGAGAGCTAGTTTTCTAAACGAAACAGATGTGCCTTTTCATCTAGGAACTGATACAGCTCCCACAACCTGTTAAGTGAGGAGGCTGGCAGCAAATACGATGCAACCCCAGAAATGAGCGAACTCATTCTATTTGATGAAATATTATTAGAATAAATTGGATTGACATGTTAGAGTATACACATGCAGTCTGTTAGATGTATAGAGGGTATAGAAAATGCTGAAGGGGGATGTGTGGACATGTAGGGAATTGTCTTATAAATGACTCTGTGGGGACCAATTTGCAATCAGCACTCATATTAGCAGTGCAGCGGATGCTCTGAGTGGTTCCAGTGATGATGATAGTCACAAGCTCGAGCCATTCATCCCCGTCTCTATTGTCAGTCATAATGAAGTTATACTCTTCATTGTAACCGTGGAGATTGAGAAACATCAAAGATGTGCTCTTTGTTCCTTCTCAACTCTAGATGAATATATTCATTCCTTTCCTCTCAATCTCCTCCTTTTCTCTCTTGGCAGTTCCTCTCTGTTCTGCTTCTCTTTCAGGCTTAAATCTCTTTGCTGTCGCTCTCTGCTTGCTGATGTTGCCAGTTTTTTTTTCTTTTCCTCTGAAACTCATCTCCATTTGGGATTTCTTGAACAAATCCCACTTTTCCATCGAAGAACTTCTTCTGTCTTTCTTTTCAGGACTGAATCAATATCTGGACATGGCAGGAGGTGAGAAACCAACCAGTGGCAGCAAAAGACAAATATATTTGTATCTCTTAATTCAGCTAAGAGGTCATCGGACCAGGAGTTTTATTTTCCATCCTCTGGACAAACAAACCGATCAGTTTAAAGGCTAGCTTGACAGGCAGGGCTGCTGTTGATCAAAAGGCCTCATTTACATTTCAATCTGCCACTGCCAAGATAAGACAACGACGGCCATTTTGAGATGGGCGCTGTCTGTCAGATGTGCTGGGTGGCTAATAATGATGGTGATATTTCACGTATGTTATCACGATCTCCATGTGTCTATCTTTCAAATAACAGGCAGCACAGGTTTAATGTGTCCACCTTCCGTTTTAATGAAAATATCAGTTACTGCAGGTTTTGAGATTTGCACGCTGATGTTTTTGCAAGTTCAGAAGACAAATTGAGCAATCACCGCTTTGAAGTTGAGATGGAGATGGACATGAATCAACTCGGCAATGCGTGTACGAATCCTTTCCGTCTCAGGGTCCATAATCCACATCTTGGGAGTAACAAACGAATGAAGAGACAATAAGTCCCTCAACAGTGACATGTAAAAGTCCCCACTGCCTCTCCTACATATGAACAAGACACACTCAATAAATTTTTGTTGTTGTTTCATAAGTTGGATCAAGATATCACTTCTCTTCGTCTTGTGTTATACCAAGAGGCATGTACATGCACAGCATCCCTCCAGCAGCTGGGGAAACGTTGACAGTCAGATCAAATGAGTTATTGAGTCTCTTCCCCTTTCAACACAAGATCACACCTCACTGGCAGGACCGGCCGACCCTATTGCCTTTAACCTTTCTGGCGTGGTGAATTTTTTTAGCTCCTTTTTTTTGTGAGTGAAACGATTAACTTGAAGTGAACTATTTGACTCAAACCTAAATTTAATTAAATGCATATTTTTGAATGACATGAAAATATGGAAACAAATTGTTATCCAGTAATTCACTTTATTACAAAATAACAAAATTAACTGAATCAAATAAATCTTTCTATGGTAGCGCATTGAATTAACTAGTTTAAAAAAATTATACACCTTATAATTACGAGAAAAGATGTATTTTTCTGTCTAGCGAATGCACTGCACACGTGTTATGTAATGAAGTAAAATTACGTAACCTCAAATAACAATGTTCACTTCTGTTCTCTGCTTCTTTGTTAGATTTTACGCTTTTAAACTGGATTGCTGCTCAACTGCTTCGTCCAGTCAGTGTCACCTCTCCTGAACACAATAATAAACAGGAAACACTTTAGAAAATGAGAGAAATGTAATGCAATCTGGCAGATCTGTTATGGTTTAGGATCATTAAACTCTACTTAAAAAGACCAACAAGTGAGACTTTTATTGCCCCACAGAACAAAATGACCTGATGAGGGTCGATAAGGGTTGTTGATCAATACCAGTGACTCAGTGATTGCTCAACCACGAAGGCTAAAAAGCCTTTTTCTCCAGCCAAAAAGCAGAGCAGTGTTGTTATTGCACATAGTGATATATCACCTAGACTAAACATTTGTGTTGTATTCCGGCTTTAATAATCTTACTTCCTTTAAATGGGTCCAATCTCAATGGCCCCCAGAGGCTTTAAACCCTGAACCCTCACAGACTTTACCAACATCACCTGGTTGGTGTTTTAGTGCAAAAGGCAGCATGGCTAAAAATTGTAATAACATTAAAGGGGCAGAACTTTGCACCACATATCACTGTACCTTGACATTGCTAAAACATATTGGGTACAATTGTGGCTTTGGGATCTGTTAGAGGTGTGGAACAACCCTGAAAGCCTCCCACAAAAACTCAGAACAATTGAATAATGTTGACCATTTATTGAAAGATTAAAGCCAAATGCAATTACAGCACTGACACAGAATGACCTGATACTTCCTCATTCACATTTTTCTTCAGGGTGCGGGTCCAACCACGACTAGTCGGATTGGAATTTTATCTTCCATCTGGTCCGTTTGGGTTGTCAGGTGCCAAACTGAGCTTTCACCTTGTGTCACATTCCATAAATGGTGTTTGTGCATGTTGTCAGATTTCCCAGAAGATTCCTGCTCTGGTTTTAATTGGTGAGAAGATCTTTGTATGATAAACTAATGTTCTCTTGACCTGCATTAATCAGAAGGAGCAGCTAGACCCTGAATTATGAATGGATGTCCTTTGACCTGCAACTGTAGCAGACCCTCCATATCTGCTTAAACAATCTTTAGCCTACAACACCTCATCTGAACTAAACTAAATATTCATATCCTTCAAATCATTGCTACCATATTTTCCTCAGGTGTAATCAGAAATATCCCCTTTATGTTCACCTTTAACAATATTGTACTCAACATTCTCTTGAAATAAAATATGTTTTGATATTTGTTAGTATATCCAACTTTTTTTAAATTGAATAAAAAATTCTACCCTGTAGCTGCATTTATTTGATCAAAGATGTTTGATGAAGGCAACTTAATTGGTTTAGTTTGGATGGGTGCATTTTAAGTTCGAAATCTAGTTTTAACCAAACTCAAGTAAACACATCAACCCTGGAATTGGTCTTGATTGGCCCTCCTCACCACACAATCACTGAAATCAGTCCAATCAAGCCAGTGTGCAGCCGCTAAGCAGGGAAGCCTGCATTTAGTGGGTTTTTTCTCATTTCAATTATAGGAGCTTCTGTAGCCGGCATTCAGGGTTTAGTAATGTGAAGTCTTAGCCATCAAATTCATTCAATATCAGTAATTTTCAAGTGTGTGTCCGCGTTTGTGTGAGAGAGAGTGAATGCTCACAAGCACACAGCTCAACCTTGTATCTTTCTAAACTTGAATCTGTAGATTATATTGATGTATTCGAGAGACAGTTTCTGGGAGATTCTAAGAAATCGACATATATTTCAGCATGTGAGTGTTTTATTGATCTCAGTAGTGTTGTATTTCATGCTAAAGGCAGGACTGTGGCTTAACTGTGCAGCACAGTGCTGATATCTACAGCACATTTCAACAGATGTGGTGGAGCTGGGTGGCTTCGGGGGCAACATCGTGGTCTGATGAATTATTGTTAGGAACAATAGGAATACTAATCGTAACAAAACTGATCAATAACTCATTACAATACTTTTGTAAATAAAAGTTGCCTTTAAAGAAATATATATAAATCTAACAGAACTCTTCATTTTAGTTTTGTTGATCAAAGGTGACAGTGTTGCAAATGTGGGATTTTTAAGCGATATTTGACTGTTTGTATCAACTCTGGAGCTGTCAAAATGGTTACTTTTTGTACTCAATCAGTGTAACAAATTGAATCTACACTTAAATCTCAATGGCACATGACATGCCCTAAGCCTTGATACAATTTCACAATTAATTCAAAATAAATGAACTTGCCTGGTTTTGGACAGAACGGATGATCCCCACCATATATACTGTCTATGGTGAGAGTCATAGGAGGGGACTAACTGGTGTACTAATGGAAAAAGAGAAGAAGAAAACGTATCATTTTTAACAGACTGAACGTACCGTTTGTAGTTTCAAAAGTTACTTTACCTCACTTTATATATGTGTGTATTTCAGGGGTGAACGAAGTTCGGAGGCCACTGTGTGTTTGTGGAACTCAGAAGTGATTGGATGCATCAACTAAATCAGCTCCTGTCCGTCCCATTTTCCCAATCAATCCCACTTTGGATACTGCAGCAGCCCTCTAGATATTTCCTCTGGCTGGGGATCAATAGTTGGATTGAATGATTGAAGACTACTAATCCAATTTACTTTTTTCCTCCCATTTGACCACAATCTATTCAGAGGCCCTGAATTGTTTTTCCTTGCTTTTCTTTAATTTAAAGTGGGCTAAATGACAGATAGAGACAGAGGGTATTAGTGTCTTTGGGCTTGATTGTGATCACTGGCTGCAGAGTACATCTACGCTTGCTTTGTATTTGTCATTGTACACAGACTCTGCTTTTCAGTGGTATCCATTTAGGCAAGTGCTGTTACAAATCAGCTGGCTTTCCACCGTATTTACCTTGGCATTGCAGCCATTGCTCTGAGATACACTGAATGCTGTACCACTTCCTTTTAATTCAAGACTCTAAAAGTCTGGGACTTAGAACACACCAGGACCATGACCCTATTATGTTCAACAAATACGTAGCAAATATCAGCCATGCCAAGAAACTATTTCCACCCAGGTGATTGCCAGAGTTGTCCAAATCTGTGCTGATGGAGAGAAAGAAGTGATATTTAGATGGATACACAATCATCCAAACGGTCAGAGAGACCTTGGTGAATTCTTCTTGGGAATCAAAAGAAGACCCTGAATCTGTCCATCCATCCACTACACAGACTTCAAGACCTTGGTGACTCACACCTTTGTTAATACCCTTATTCATCCTCCGCCTTTTAGTGTTCCGGTTGCGTCTTCTCTGTGAAGAATCGTCGGCGGAAGAAAATGAGATGCAGTGGGAGGCCTGAGAGAAAGCCTTTTACCGGTTTAAGATCAGCCACAGGTATTAAGCTGCTCTCAGGGCCCAACAAAGCCCCGGCAAAAAGCCCAGGCAGGCAGGTGGGAGCTCAGACAACAGGGAATCAGATAGAGGGAAATCATTGATGCGCGGTAATCTGGGGAAAACAGAAAAATGGAGGCTTTAATGTTTGTTTTGTGTATGAAATTAGCGTCGGAATGTGTTGCCATTTGATGTCAGAATAAAGGATCAGGAAATGCTGATACTGAATTCATATTCCTGTCCTTCATGTTCTCTCAAGCGCTGATATTCCCATCCTCATGTCTACCTCATCTTCATCTGGCTGCACCTTTCAGCACACCTTTATCCCCTCCCTCACACCATTCTGCATCTCAATACTTTTTCCTTTTCAAAAATAGTGCCTGCTGCAGAACTCTGGGCTCCAGTGCTAAGACACAGGAAAAGTGTTTATTGTGCTTCCTCATCAATAAATACAAGTAATATGTCACTGTTGTTGCTTTGTTGTGCTTGTGGTAAATAAATAGAATAGCCTTCGGAGTGTATATTTAGTACATTGTATTACGTCCTTGCAACTGCATTAGTAGGGCTATTACAACATAGCATATAAGGCCTTATCACTGTCATGAGTTTATTAGTTTCAATTAGCAACCCAACACATTCAGCACCACTTAGTTAAACAATGCAAACTTATGATTTATCTGTAACTTGTTAAATTAGGGAACTAATGTTGAGCAGCAATTACCTTGTACTGACTTTATGAGGTTAGTAAGAAAGCTAGCATTGCTTATGTCATTAGCAACTAATATTAAAGCTAGAGGAAATTATTACATCCTATCTCTTGACAGCTACCTTGCAAGGTCAGCAATTTCTTGGAGAGGGGCTAAACAAACCTTTGCTTAGAAACATGGAACACCAGATAAACATACAAACTTCAATGGCATTACACAAATAACAACAGGAAAAAAACTTAATGTAATCATTTCAGGTAATGTTAATGTCAGTTTGCTAATGACATTAGCATAGCGAGGTAATGTTGGCTACGGTTGCAAAAAAGCTTAATGCAGTCATTTGAACTTATGCCAACATTTATCATATCATTGCTAAAACATTTGATATTGTTACGTACATGTCTGAATAATGTTTTCAACAAAATGTTTTTATTCAGAGTGCAAAGAAAGGCTTTGAAGAGCTTTCAGAACTTTTTGGGAAACAAAGACAAACTTCCACTGAACATTTGCCAAGAACACTGTATGGTAATAATTTTTTACAGAATGTTTTTGGAACATTTTTTATAGCTTGGGTACTTGTAACCTTAGTATTATTGATGAAGGTCATGTGGCTCATTCAAGCTAATCGTTTCCTGATGACCATCTCTGCCGTGCACAGCCAAACCCAGTAAGAGCCTTCTTTTTATTCTCCGAGACCACTGGCAGGTGGCAGGAAACAAACCCTTTACTTTTTTCTTCTCCTCTGGCGTTTCCTGCTCGTCACCAGTCTAATGCAATCAAGGCCAGCCACCTGCCCCAGCCACCACAAGCCACCACCTTTCTACAACAGTGCTTTTGTCTTTACACACAAACACACAGAGCTTCTGGTTTTACAAGGACAGGGTAGTGGAATGAAGGAATGAGAGATTTAAGGAAGGGCAGGGAGACAGAAACAGGGTTGTGTGGCCCTTATGTTCAGCGAAAAGGGGATTAAAGTAAAACACATAAATATCGGAGCACAGCTAATTCGCCTGAGTTGTGCTTGAAAGCTCTTCTACATATTGCTGTTGTCATGTGAAAACTTGTTTCACTCATGTTTTAAATTCAATTGAAATATTACATGGCTCTTTATGGGTGTACAGTCTTTAACACCCTCCAGCATATAAAGCCATTTCAAAGAGAAAAATAACTGATATCATGCTGAGAAATTAACATTTATATATATGGGAAGTTTCCACCCGACAGGTGACGTGTCTGTGGGTTATGGTGTTAAGAGGAAGGAGCCAAAGGTGCCTTTTGATCTATTAAGAGTAACAGCTCAATATCTACAACACGAGCGCAAGGAGCTTTACTCACTGCGGTCTTGAGGGAAATAAGACAGAAACGGTTTTGTGTAAAGCTAAATCAATATGTCCTTTAAATAGCAAAAACACAGACGGCATAGGTCTTGCGTGCGCTGTCCATTTGATAGTGTTAGCAGTAATAGAGTCTGATGTATATGGTTTACGAGGCAATAATACTTCAAGGTTTGCCGTATTTTTACTCCAGCTGATTATATCCTCCGCTGCTTATATTGCAGCAGTTGTCATAAAGCGAAACCCTATAAGCTGCAGAATAAAATCACAAAAACAATAAAATTATGGATGCATAGGGCTCATGCATAAAAGCATGCATGTTTCATGGCTCATATCACCAAGCATTAGGGAGTACATTAGAACAAGGCCCATACCCTCAATGGTTTCAATTTTTAATACACTTGCCGTCCCTAATGCATTTGCATGGTGAGAGATTTCTGTAAATGACAAAAAATATATATGTCTGTTTGCTTTTCAAGGTTGAGAAAGGGATGAGGGTCAGACTTTATCGCAATTTCGCTGACATTCGATAAGGAAAGTGGAGGAGAGACAGTTTCTCTCACTCCCCCGCTCAATAAAGCTCCCATTGAGGGGAGAACAGCAGACGCACCTTTTCTTTTTTACCCTGAGGGGAAAGTACCTCACATTGAGGCTATCACTGAAAGGTCAAGCCTCTCCGAATCTCATGGAAACTCCATTCAGGATACACACTTCCCGTGCCATACTGGGCTCCATCCAGCTATCATCTCTGTTACAATAACATTTCCGAAACCCGGCGGGGGGATATGAGCTCCAGAGGTGTTGAGAATGTCAGAACAACGCTTTGACCTTTTGATCGGCGTGAATATAGATGGCCATCTAACACTCTGTTGATGTCAGAAATGCAACCCGTGTCTTTCGCATTTACAGTGCCCTTTTGCTCTGTCACTGCTCTGTGTGTGTCTTACTTTCATACAACCAAGTTTAACATTTAAGCATATTTATATTTATAGCACCTTTCAAAAATGGGATTACATTGTACCTTACAAAATATCTCAACACCCATTAGATGAATAGCCGAGAAATCTTCTGCAGAAATGCTTGATCCCCACAGGATATCTGCTTATGACTTTGGTGGTCTCCTGACATTTTCTTCAGTGCCACCATGAGGTTGACATTTGCAGATTTAAGTGAAATGTCTCAGCACCTGTTGAACAGACTGCGGGGGAATGTGGTACAGCACATCAACTGTATTAAACATGAATGTGGTTTCTATGTGATCGTAAGTGTCAGAAGAGCCGAAATGGAGCTTCATGTGGGTTTCTCCATCTGTCACAACCTTCGCAGAGGCTGGCTCCTTGTAACTCCCAGCTAATACCAAACTGGGCGAAAACAAAAAGGTGCAGCATTGCTGAGCTGATTGCAGCGGCTAGCCATCTGTGATAGCACCCACATGTTACAAAATAAACATGTTACAGAAACAGATGAGTTCCATAAAATTTCACCTGTATCACAGTTGCCATGAACAGCATAATAGTTGTTGACACCAAAACTGTTTTCTATACCAGATTGTCCTATTTCTGCTGTCAAATTGGTCATTATAACATTGGGGTCTATGGGGATTGACGCATATAGAGAGCCAGCCTCAAGTGGCCAATTGCTGAATTGCAGTTTTCTATGTTGGCTTAATTTTTCTTATCCCAGCAGGTTCCTATAGCATATACAATTAAAACTTTTGATATCCTTAAATATATTTATTCATTGACTTTAACCACTTATCCGAACCCCAGACATGGGGAGCTGGAGCCAGTAGCCATATAGCCATGGCCTAAAGATGGGCATGGAATGAAACAGAATTAGTTTGCAAGAAAGAAACAATAGACACAAAGAGAGAAGTTAAGATGACAAAAGTCATGAGGTGAGGGGGTTTCCAAGGCTATTTGGAGTATACTGGCAGCTTTACACCTGCTTGATGGACCGGGGTCAGATTTGTTGCTGTATCACTTCCCACTTAGTGTACACACCACTGGTTTGCTGGCCTTGTGAATCACTGATACAAAGAAAGTAAACTCCCTTTTCTGACACACTAGAGTTTCCTGTAACAAGGCACTCTAACACAAAGTTTATCTTGATTCAACTGCAGGCCAGCAAGTACTCAGATAAAACGCTGGCAGTAAAACAGACTCCTGAGTGAATGCTGTAAAGCTGATCAATTGATCATACACTGTAGTGCCCATTTGGTTGCAGTGGTGTATAAAATGGATCATGAAAGGGCCCACAATAAGATTTTTTAAAAGTTATTTTGTATGATTTTATGACCCAGAAGCACAATAACTCACTGAAACAATATCCTCAAAATGCATTTTATCCATTGAAATCCCTCTTGTGGCTTTGTGGAAGCTTTGTGGTTCCACACAGTGTGCGAGTCTAAAGCCAGACTTGTACTTCCAGCAGAAAAACAAAGACAAGTGCCTCTTTCACTGTGTCGCCGTGACTGGCTATCCTCCCACACAGTCGTACACATATGAGTGGTAACACACACACACATACACACACGGGCGTGTGAGCAACACACCGAGAAGGAGAAGCCAGGCCGGCGCTGCCAAGGAAGAGCCTGCTACCTCTTACAAACCTCATGCTTATGCAGACATCTTGTGTGTTTCTGGCTGACAATGATGGGACTTTGTTGACACGCGGCAGCAGCAGTGAGGAGATGAGTGAGAGGAAGAGAAAAAGAAGGGATGAGATGATTTTGAGGGAGAAGAAATGAGAGCATAATGAGAGGAGAGGAGCCCCGTGACAGGTTGGGAGTGCTTTGAAAAGAGAAGAAGAAAAAGATGAGGTTGAGATGAGCTAAGAAGAGGGAGGCGTGAGTTGCAAAGTCAGCAGCCAGGAGACTGGTGTGTGTGGTGAGTTTGTAGGTGAGAACCGCTGGTATAGGCAAGTAAGTTTGTGTGTGTGTGTGTGTGTGTGTGTGTGTGTGTGTGTGTGTGTGTGTGTGTGTGTGTGTGTGTGTGTGTG
>JAOWBC010000617.1:13688358-13706210 GCA_028566105.1 Hypoplectrus providencianus
GTGTGTGTGTGTGTGTGTGTGTGTGTGTGTGTGTGTGTGTGTGTGTGTGTGTGTGTGTGTGTGTGTGTGTGTCCACTTTGAGTTAAGATCCCAGATGGAATAGGTTCATATATCATTCTCCTAATGGTGTTGGCCCTGAGTCAAATCTTTGAGATATCTTCCTTTCTCTCTCATTATGACTTAACGACTTCAGGATCTGTCTCCATTTAGCTCTATTTTAGCTGGGCTGTCATAACTGTTGAGATTTACTGCAGAGCGTCTTCTCCACTCCCACTGCATTTAGCAACCCAAACATGTCTCGGCCGAGCAGACGGCAGGATTAATAGTGAGATTTCAGTGTTTTCTAGCCATCAGGATGCTAATATCCCTTTCAGGTCCCAACATGAGGCTTTGCTTCTGCAGCACACCCGCCGCTTGTGCACTGCACTAAACCCACAAAATGTTCTAATATAAATGTTGATTTTGTGCGATGGTATCTGTAAAAGAGGTCATGTAAAAGCATAGAGGAAGCAAAAATTGTTTAGCAAAAGGAGCATGTCACAAGATAAGAATGTTTTTTACTCAAATTGTGGTTACAGTGATTAATTCACATATTTGCATGAAATTGAATATGTGGGCATGTGGAAAAATAATGCTCAGAATGAAAGGTGCAGACATAAGAGTGACAGTAAAGCAGGAGAGTAGAGGAAGGGAAAATACCACATCTTAAAGTGCAATGCAGTAATGACTTTTTTGCTAAAACTTTGAAATACATTTCATATTAGAAATAGAAATTCCTTTGTTTGAAGCCATTTCTGTGAAGTTCCATTGCTCAGTAAATCAATTACTATAAGTTGAGCTGCGACTATTGAATATTTAATTATCTGTATTGATCTGTTCAACTCCCAGAAATGATTCCATTACCTGAGGAGCAACTGACTAAACACTGTTTATAATTTACTTTTTTTCCCCAAGTATTTTTATTGAAAAAGTAATATAAACAATGACAGTGAGAAATACAATTTCCTTTTATACATATGCACATGTACACACATGCAGGCAAGAATACAATCAGATATATACTTGTGGGTTTACACATAATACATATACCTACACACACATACATAGACATAAAAAAGAAACTAAACGAAAACAAAGCAAGTCGATAAAGACACTCCAAAGAAAAATTCATAATCTACTTTTTTATTTAAAACCTGTAGTTTGTAGACTCTCCTCCCCAAAAGCCCAGTATGTCACCTTACATAACCCATTTTTAACTGTACTGTTGTACTAGTGGCAGCACTAATTGTGGCTGACAATGTCAGTTGGCATGGTGTAAAGAGCAGCAAAGTCCACATAGGAAAGATAACAGGTGGTTTGATGTTAAAGTTATTTTTACTTAGATATGTAAATTAATTTCCATTACATAATACATCACTTGTAGGCTTTATGATCAGTGTTGTAAATATTCTAATTTATCAGCATGATGGTAAATAAGCCTTGGAAATTATCAATCATGATGCAGCAAAACGCCAGGGTGAGCCTACGGGTCAGAGAACATCTCAGGCAACCGGAGTAAAGTTGACAAACAAACTGACCACAGATGACTGTTATTTGTCGAAATCAGGGAGGGTGCTGAGGGTCACTGCTATATCTGGACCTGAGCCTGCAGCGCCATGCTGGGGAGGCCTGGCGGTCGATGGAGCCGCACTCTAAAATAAACATGCTCGTACTGGACTGATCCAAACAGGAACACTCATCCATCCAAGCCAGCCTTCATTAAAGTGGTCCACCCAAGCTCTAATTATAGGATTACAGAGCAGCCAGCAGGGCAAACACAGCAAGGGCCTCTGGTTGGATGCAGCCGCCCCAAAACACACTGATCACTGTACCTAGTGACCCAGGTATCCACCCACAGACATACACACACACTCCTGCACAAACCCCAAACACTCATTTACACAGTGCTTGTCTTTCTCTCCCTCTCCGCAGGACGCTGTACACACTTCGCAGAGTTTGAACCAACACAGTAACGCACACAAGCCAAACAAGACATATACCTGGGTAAGTATAGTGCTGATCATGAGCCTCCCAAACAGACTTAAAAATAACCCCAAGGTGGAGCGGCAAGGAGAGTCAGCCCCACAGTCTGATAGCAGAGGGAGGCAGACAGGGTCAGGAGAACTCTTCTCAATAACACCTTATTATAGCCACAGACGGTCTGGGCTTTTAAGATGTTTTAAGAGATGACCCTGGGGAGCCTGTATCACCACTTAAGAGACTTGATTCAAGGGGGAACATGCATTCAATCCTTCTTTCTAGATAACTGCTAATCTGTAGGCAGCTCAGGACCTCCCTCTGTTTTAGTCCCTTAACTCTTTTAGGTCCTTTAGTCATTCCCTCTGGGACTAGATCAGTAAGGCTGTTTGCTTGGTTGCAGGAACAATATTTTGTACCTGCAGGTTTGTTATGCTGCTGAACAGGAAATCAATCTCTAAAGAACTTACATGCATGCTGGTAGCATGGCTCTGGGAATGCATTGTTCCCAAAATCTCAGTCAAATATTGGGTTAATTGACACTGCATCTCATACAGTCATTCTTTGCCCTTTAGAGTATGAGCCATGACCACAATATTTGCATTAATATCCCAATTCTCATGGATTTGGGATATTATTGTTGCTTTATTTGAAGTACCACTGAACGTAAATACAGCTTTATAGAGCCACTAGCATGGCTGTACTGTGGTTTTGTTAATGGTGGGTTGCATGATAATTCACAGGTGTTTTCCACCCTGCAAGAAAATACATTTAAGGAGACACTTATTTATTGACTTTTATAAATTTCAGTATACATAATTTTATGCCTTACATTTGATCTTAGCATTTTTATTCATGGTTTTAGAAATTGTGCACCATTTACATTCCACTGGTGTAAAATATTGGCTACAGGTAGCTTTAGTTGTCAACTCACTGACTATGATTATACTAATGAGAACAAAACATCCCACTTTAATTTGCTGTTTTGTCATAATTATTCATGAAGGAATACATCGTACATTTTGCAGATACACTATTACTGGTGTAGAGCTACTGATCTGTAAAGAGCTGCCAAGATGTGTTTTTAAGCCCGCGGGCATCATCTTCAGGAACAATAAATTCTCTATGAATATTACATTTCAGCAAATGAGATGCCAATTATTTTTATCAACAACTTCCATCCTTCTGTAAGTAAGAACAAAGTAATGATCACAAAGAAAACTCACATCTCTCTCAAATGTCCCTAATATGCAATCAAGCAGAATGTCAACCTTGCTTTGCGCTGACACCCGCAAG
Source organism: Hypoplectrus providencianus (assembly GCA_028566105.1). Lineage (NCBI taxonomy): Eukaryota > Metazoa > Chordata > Actinopteri > Perciformes > Serranidae > Hypoplectrus > Hypoplectrus providencianus. The sequence goes on from JAOWBC010000617.1 coordinate 13,691,671, forward strand.
TGATAATTGTGTAAACAAAAGGCGCATCATTCATTCAAACATTATAGGGAAATAGATGAAAAGGGATAACAAGAGAACGTAAACTGTTTCAAAGAGGAGCCACACAGTGAAAATAAAAGAAAAGATGCTTTGGGTGAGAGCAATTCAAAAACAAACATTTCAAAAATGTCATCGGTCTCCTGTGTTTGTGGATGTTTTTTTGCTGAAGTGATTATCATTGCCAGTTTAAATGTGCCTGTGTTTACACATCTGGTTTCTGAACCAAGCAACTGTAAATGGAGGTGAGGAGGGTCTGTGAGTGGAGGAGGGGGAGGGGGTGGAGGAGGAGGGTTGAGGAGATGGAGGAGCAGTGAGAGCGGCGTGAGGCTTATTGGGGCCAACAGAGGGCATTGTTATCTGTAATATCCATTCAAATGTGCCGTATCAGATGCAGTGAGTGCGGCGCTGCTCGGGGATGGAAATTAGTCTTGTTCCTCACTCAGCCCTGGTCACGCCAAGGGCAAATTCAGACAAATGAATTTACTCAGACAATACATATGGAGCGCCGGCGATACAGAGGGATGTATGAATGGCAGAAACACTGGAGGGATGTGAAGCAGAGAGGTCAGTGCCTCAGTATACGCCGTCCAACCTGCCCTCTCTCTTTTTTTTTTTCTTACTGTGCTAAACAACTGTCAGCATTTTATTTCCATGCAGCTTCAGGGTGACTTTCACATTTTATTTTAGCATTATATACAATTTCTACATTTTGCCCAATGCTGCCATGTTTACCACTACAAATGTGTAACAACAGAACCTAAAAAAAATGTAAAAAGCTGTTTTGAATTGGTATTATTTATGTGTAAGAAAAATTTATTTTATGGTAAAAATAAAAATTATTACATATAATACACTGCAAAATTGAATACAATGGCATGTAAATGTTATTTATGAATATGAAAGCATGATAAACACATGTGATTTCCCACCTAAACACAGGATATCTCAACAGAGTTCCATGATGGGTCCCAGCGCTGGAGGTGGGCCTGAGCCTGGAGCTCCGCAGTGTGGACTTTTGAATCTACAACACTATAAAATCACCACTAAAGAAAAAATATCTAGTAACAAATACGAGAAAACAAAGTATTTCGTTAGAGAACTATAAAACTACTTTGCCATGACTTTTTTTTAATACACTAAATGGAGGTGTGTTATGATACAGAATATCAACCAACTAAATAAAAACGTCATTTTTCACTTGGACTTGAATCACCTCTTGCCTGAATGAGACTTTGTACAGTAGCGAGGCTCACCCTTCACCGTGATAGTGCAGATGGGAACAGGGATAATGCTATCTTGCTATCCCCCTGTGCTATCTCACTGAGAGACACTGTGAAGTGTAGAGGACATAAATCTTGTGTATTTACGACCTGTGCTGTAGTCAGCTATCTGTTAGGGTGCCCTGCCCTCCTCCTCTCCCTGATCTTGTCTGTGCAACGTCTAGGTGCTTTTAATACTGTTGTCACATTGGATATCGGATGATAGTGTTTCTCAATCAGCCTGCCTGCTGTGTCATAGATTGCAATCAGGAAGAAAATCTGTCAAAAATGTGAATGTTGCGCATAAAGGGTGAAATTTGACACCGGTAATCCCAGAGTTGGATTCTTTTGTCTGCGGATTTGTTGTTTTCTTGCAATGCGCTTTGTCATGATAGCTTGCATTTCTGCCCAGTAATAGAGTGAGATTATTCATTTGGAGTTGCAAATTGTCATTTCACAACGGTCCACTTCCATTACCAGATCTGAAGCTCTAATGTCATTTGACAGCCTATAAAATGAGGGTAAAAAAAAAAAAAAAAGTGTTGACATATCAGCCCATCGGTGCAAGAGCGAGAGAATCCTGTTGATGCTAAAAAGCTCGGCTTCAATTGCACAAGACAGGCCTTGTGAGGAACCATTGACCCATCGACTGCTGTGATCCATGTCTGACTGACATCAATACACATTCATCTCTGCTTGTTTCACCTCAGGCTAGTAGGCCACAGGCTACAGTGGCTGGCGTGAGATCTGGACAGGCAACAAGCATCACTTTGTCTTCCGCGCTTGTGCTATCACTGACATCAGACACCAGAGGAGGCGATCGGATGGACCTTTTGCTTTGTTGGGAATTAGTCACTGTTAAAGGGCCCTGAAATGTCAGCTGTCAGTATGTATGTAAACCACCTATTAGACAATTGTTTAGGGGAATACCTCCTTTCGCATAAATACATCAGTGTTCTCTCTATGTCTAAGACAATAGCCGATTCAATGGAGCTGAATCCATTGTTAGCTCATTGACATGTTTTATTTCTGGAGCAAACCATTCAACTCCTGCTTACTCACGGATGGATTACTAAACCGGCCACAGGCACAGGTGCCCAATGTGTTACTCACCCTCTTGGCCATCAACCGCCACAAATGATCAGTTACCACAAAGAAACAAAGAGCTGCTACAAACACACAAAACAACCACAAAGACTCAAAAATAACTACAAGGTGACACAGAACAATTACAGAAAGACTCAAAACAACTACAAAGAGACAACATAACCACAAGACATACATGACCTTAGAGACATATAAGACATATAGACACATACATACACATACACATACACATATGAGACACAAAATGACTACAAATAGGCACAAAACAACTACAGTGTGACAAAAAACAACTTCAAGGACACACAAAATGATCTCATAGACACACATAACCAAAGAGAGATGAACTATAACTACAAAGAGACAGAAACCAACAAAAAAATGGCAAAACATCTCTGAAGTGTGTTGTTCGTATGCAGGAGAGCTGGCGGGGCCTTTTGCATGTCTGTGCCCAGGTGCCTGTTGTTTTATAATCCGCCCCTGCGCTCAGTGTTACATCATTGCACACAGATTTAGAGCTTCAAATTAGCAAAGACCTCTATACTGCAGTTTTAATTTTGCATCTATATCAGCTTCATTAACATTCACAACAAATGTTTTGTTCCAGTGGGTAAATCCCCCCACAGAGCCTATCTTAAGCCATCTCCACTCTCCTCTCTTATAAATCTATTCTGTTAGTACAAGAGCCACCATCACCCTCCCTCCTTCTCGCTCTCTCTCTCTCTCTCTCTGGGCTCTTTTTAATTATAAACTAATCTAGGGAGGTAATCACAGACAGCATGATCACTTACTCATGCATATATGCCATACTATGAAATGCAAGCAGTTTATTACCCTGTCTCTCCTGCCTATTTACAGCCACCAGGAAGCATGGATGCAGCCATAATGCTGTGCCAATTAGCCGTAAAAAAGAAGCATTAGTGCGCTGGGTGGATATCGGAGAGAGGCAGGTTGCTGTGTAGGGTATGTAGGTTAGAGGTCAGAGCAGGGGAAAAACTGTGGATTTATTTTCTAGGAAGATGCTTTGTGGTTTTCATTCCACGCACCCTTTAAACATTATTGAAGATGTGATTGGTGCTGAGTGGCAGCAGTGCAGGATGGAACTGGATCCTCAGACTGATGAGCGCTCTAATAGGCCTGTCTAATGTATCATCGATGGATTGACTGCCGTCTCAGAGGAGACATTTCAGAGGGATTCCAGGAGATGAATTTCAGAAAGAAAAAAAAAAAGGCTGCTGCCTGCCTGAATATTGGCCTGTGGAAAGACGCCCTCTTCTTGCACAGCCGGGATGTGCAGGGAGGATTCATTCCAAGAGGAACACAGACTCTCTCTCTCTCTCTCTCTCTCTCTCTCTCTCTCTCTCTCTCTCTCTCTCTCTCTCTCAGCCAATCTGCGCACAGTGACGCTGCGCAAAAGGCTGGATCTAGTCTTGGCTTCATCATCATATTTAACACACCCACCCAGATTCACACATGCTACAAGAGGTGCATTCTCCTATCCCGCTTTACTCCTAGAGATCTGCCTGCCTGGCCCTGCGGGAGGGTCTCTTCGGTCTCCTGTTACCTGTGCAGTGTTGTCTCTCCACGGGGTAATTATCGATGTGACAGAAACTACCTGGATCGCCGAGGTGGATGACAGCACACGCTACTTTTACGGGGACTTTCCCGAGAAGCTTTTAAAAAATGTGAAGAGCTTGCACTATCCGTACATTTTCCCCGCACACAGCTGATCTTCCCCGCACAGGATCGAGGTTGGACCGATGCGCGCACTCGAACTTCTCCTTGGACACGCACGGGTCGTTTTCTTCAGCTGCTTTTGGATCCTACTCACTTCTTGGTGTTTCTTCTGAAAATTACTCGGCGATCGACAGGAGAGGGAGAGGGCAGCGCGAAGAGGATGTGGCTTGCGCAAATCGACCGTTGGTCTGAACCGACTCAACGTGTTTTACCTGGACGCTTGCGGATGATTTTGCGCTTCTGAAATCTGGACCCCCCGCGCGCATAAAGCCGGACTCTAATGTTGAATACATAAAGGCTGAACACTGAATCCTTTACTCAAGACGGCAAGTGAAGATGGGTCCTACGTGTTTAATGTATATTTCATTAGATTGGCTTCCAGTCTAATAAATATAATCAGCGATGTAGTCAGCTTGTTCATCTGCGTGCTGATCATTTGCAGTAAATACTCACATCTGCTCAAAAGGGAGACCATGAAGATGATCCTCCTGCGCAAATTCCGGGTTTTGATCCTCATGGTGTTCCTCATCGCATGCTCGATGCACATAATGATAGACTTGTTACCAAAGCTGGAGAGGCACGGCAACAGCGGCTGCTCGTGCTCCCACACGCCGAGCGAGGAGCCTCAGAGCTGGGGGAAGCAGGGCTGGCCTAACAAGCACACGCTGCGGATCCTCCAGGACTTCAGCAACGAGCCCAGCTCCAATGTTTCCTCCCACTCCCTGGAAAGGATCCCGGTTACAGGCGACAAAACACAGGCTCTCAGGAGACTGGAGCATCTCGGGCAGCGTGGTGACAGGAAGAGACAGTTCATCCAGGACGCCACAGTGACCAAGAACATGCCGGCTAAGGGTTCAAGGTTGTCAGCTCTGTATGACCACCCGTTATATAAAAGATCCCTGCCATCTCTGACAGATGAGGACACGCTGTTCAACGTCAACACGGACATCAGATTTGACCCTAAGGCTGCAGAGGATCAGGCATGGTAAAGTATTTGAAGTCACTTTTTAAAAACACATTCGACTGCAAAGCAACACAAGTTTTGAATAAGCTTTTATAATTTATTATTCACATATATAAATGCTTGTATTAAAGTGTGATCACGTTATTATAAGTCTGCATGTCTCGGGCTGTTGCACAACACCTGTCACTGTTTACATAAAAATCCTAACTTGTTCCCCTTTACTCCCTCTCCTCACCCAGGAACACTGAAGCCAACATGGATGAGTTCAGCCCGACAGGAGAGCTGTCTGCTGATTCCTACCCCAACTGGCTGCGCTTCCACATTGGGATTAATCGATACGAGCTGTACTCCAGACACAACCCGGTCATCGACGCCCTCCTGAAGGACCTGGTCACCCAGAGGATCACCAGCGTCGGTGAGTCATAAGAAACAGAGGGAGGTGACTGGATGGCAACAGCAGCCAGCAGGAAGCCTTCAGTTCACAGAGGGAGCGTTGAAATTTCACCTTAATTTTCAATGACCAGGCTGGTATAACAGGAAATAGTTATATAAGGGCAACACAAGTGAGCAGGACACCCAGTTTGGGGTGTTTTGAGATGTAATGATGAGCCAGGTTGTGCTAATATAAAAGTCCCCCAACAGATGCAGTTTTCCTTCCTTGGTCTCATACCTCTGACAGGGGTGTTTTCTAAATTAGCACGCTGGCTAAAGGCAGAAAATCAACACATAATGTAGTGGCCATTGCTCGGCATTGGCCACCACTGGATTGCGAGACTGAGGTCCACTGACACGTGAGATCACAACGCTTCTTTATTTAATCTTTTATTAAACTCAAGAATTGTGCGTCAACACGGTGCCTTCTACACCTCGACACGGTCAAAAAACTGTGCGCCGTCTCCCGGGTCTCCAATCCCCGCCTCCACCTGTGTGCTCACCTTTATGCCCTTAGGCTGCTCCACCCAGTGATCACAATCAAGATCAACAATCAAACAAAAAACACCCAGGAAATGGCCACAACACATAATAAACTAAACAGTTGTGCTTTTACAAATGTAGTTATCACTGTGAAGCTGTCACAACTTAGACAAGTGCAGGCAAAAAAGATAAAATTGTGGTTTGGGTTCTTCCGAGTATGTTTGCTATGTTACTTCACTTCCAAATTTCATTACATAATGTGGTTTAGATGTGATATACTTATGTAACTAACATAGTTATTACATGAACAGCGGTTTCCTGGACCAAAATTCCTCTGCTTCTTCAGGCTGTTTCTCTGCTAGCTATTCCGTAACGGTTCAGTTATTCTGTGATATTAATCTTAACTTATTCCCATCATTAAATACGTGATTTTGTTGCCAAACCTTAAGTAGTTCCAATATTAAAACAGCAAACCCCAGCCTTTTTAATCAGCAGCTGTTATTTTGTTAATTTTATATCATAAAAACTGAATGGAAACATTTTTTTTGAAAGAAATTGCACTAACTGGTTCACATAGAATTATTCTTCTGTTTGAACTCTCCATCCACCCTAAACTCCTTCCTATTCAGACTTTGTCGCTCTTTATATTAATTATGCAACTGATTTCCATAAATATTAGTATTAATATGCTGTTTGAACAAATGAGTCATTGTTTGGTTTTTGAAGGGGAAAGTCTTTGAAGTCACATAGGACACCCACATTTACCCACTGAATAAAGAAGTGTTAGGGAGTCTGGTGTTTTGATGAAAGCAACTTTTTGACCAACCGCTCATCTACTTATGGACACAGATATTATTTGGGCTCATGGATAAAAACTGCGCTGTTTTGTTTATCTAGTTGTTAGTTGTGTCTGGGTGTCCTGCAGAGATCAAAGTTCATTTGAACATATAAGCAACCTTGTCAATGTTGGAGCAAATTTCTATTACTTTATTTACTCAAGTGTAGCTCAATTTATCATATATTTTATTTTCTGATAAATAAAATGTATATTTCTTTCTGAAATAGAGTGGAGTAGGAGCACAATCACAGCTCTGATAAAGTTGGTATGCTGTGTAAACCGTATATACAAACAGACTGCACCAAATTCATAATTCAGTATATAAATTTAAAAAAATAAACTTAATCAGAGCATAAAATATATTGTCTTTGATTACAGTATATATGTCATGAAGGACTAACAAATTGTCGCAATAAGTTTTATTCATGTTAAAGACAACGTCTCAACATTCCTGGAATCTGGTTTGTTTGGAAAGGAAAATGGAGAAGCTCAAATATTTACCTTACTTAAATAAAGTAGTTGGGTAAATTTGTTTAGTTACTTTCCACCACTGCCAGAGGGGAATGTTTGCGTCTGTTTGAACTGTATCTACTGGTCAAAAGGGAGCGGACGATCTGTCAAGTGATGGACAACCGTGCTCCTTTTTGCAAAAGTCCGCTGCAGGCTATTGTACGACAGAGCTGAAACTCACTCCTCCTGCTTTACAAGGCTGAAAGAATACAAATCACACCATATTCTCCTCTCATGTATCCCCCCACCGTGCGTCTTACTAGAATATATCAGAATATCTGCTCGAGATGCAAATGCCACGGCTGCACATCACAGTTTCGTTCAGATCAAAAACGCTGAGTTTTCCTTCTTTGATTGACAATCGCACGGTGAATCCAGCTCTCTGCAGAAAAGCCGCAAAGCCTGCGCCGCAAATGCAAGTAGATACCTGACAGAGGCGATAATCCACACTGGGGCAGTTATATGGAATCAATCCCTGCTTTTTTCCCTCTTTTTTTCAGGGGATTGTCTTTCATTTCTGGCTCAGTCCAGCTCCCACATTCCAAGAGTGCTTGTCGACTCAAGGTCGCCCATCTTGCGCTTGCTGTGAAAAGTGATTGCAGATTTCAGGTTCATCTGCCAATGACAAAACTGTTACTGGCTGTTTAGCAAAAAATGCAATACTTATCTGGGAAAAGCTGGTTATAAAACTAGCCTCCCTGCCTGGTCACCAAAGGAAGAATTTCTTTCTCTCCTCTGATTTTCTCCCCTTGCTTTCTGTCTTTCGGGCTGGGTGGATATAGGAAGCAGTTCTCAGCGTCTCTAGCCAGCTAAATACATGGTGGCTCAGTAATTACAGAGCCTTAACACAGGCCTAGGGCAGAATACCAATAGAAGCCAATAGCAGTCGGTTATTATCTTAACACACGGATAGGAGCACTCGGATGTGTATCTTTTGAGCATCATCAATGAGGACATAGCATGCAAAAAAACAGCAAATATGATACATTTTATTACAGATGATAGTGAGAGTCTGTAACTTTGACGAAACCAGAAAGAGACAGAGGTAAACATTTTCCCAGCGTGAAATGTTGACAAATACAGTTTGCTTTCTGTGAGTGGAGGTTGAATTGAAAGCTTTTTTCATGGTCCTTGACTGTATATAGTTCATATCGGTTACAGTTAGACTTGCCGTTGTTTAAAGTGACTCCAAACATCCACAGCTACACTCTTCAAACAGAAGCAGGTGAGGCGAGGCGGACATTGATCTTTTCACTGGTAATTTCTTTCTCTGTAAACATTTTTCTTGTCCTCATGATTCCCATATGTAAAAATAAATGAGAACATTGATTGAGAAGGTTGTTCTTTGGCAAAAGGCCACCAAAACACTGCTCTCAATCGATCAGCTGAAGAAAGAACAGGCGCAGTGGCTGCTCTGCTTTTTATTTACTGAATTTTGGTCTATTTCAGCCCTGTGCAGTCCTCGCCCCAGCACTGAGCCCAGTCCCACAAGCGCCTTTCGACTGCATTATCGTGTACAAAAAGGGAGAAAACATGAAGGATAGAAGGATGAATAGGAACACAAAGAGGCAGAGAGAGATAGAGATGGACCCTCCAGAGAATACACAGAGAGAGTAAACAGCGGAGGAACAGAAAACGTCGGACGAGCACTGGCTGTCCTTCACCCCCTCACTCTCCCTTCCCATCAAACAAACAGTGTGACATCAGCGCTCCGTCTTTTCAGAGCACAAGCACACAAAGACTCAACACACATCTACCCACAAGCACACATAAACAACAGAGTGCTTCACCATGATGGCACAGGAAATGTTTTAGGTTTCAGGTGTACAATGAATTCAAATAAGAGTCCGTCAGTATCACATTACGGTCAATATGCACAGAACAGAATATGTCCCATTGTATCATGTATACATGGATTTGTGGCTATTTTATTATTTTCTTACCACGGCTCATTTATCATTTTAAGGTAAGACAGGGAGCAGAGTTATATTGAAGCTTGGATTAATAGCGGCCTTTCAGAGTAATATACAGAGCCACAACCATTTAACCAAATAACAACCAAATAACCATTTGACACAGGTCATTCAATCTGCCCACTGCCCAAACATTCACTTGTTTTTGCTTGTCAGATGGGAGGATTTTTCTACTTTGGACTGCCAGTGGGACAAAACAAACATTTAAAAAACTTGGTTAACTTGGTTTTGGGAATAAGTGGTATTTATTTATTTATTTACTTACAATTTTCTGATATGAAAAAGCTTCTCTGCAGGTTAAAAATAGTAATAATTCTAGTATGGTCTAATGGGAAATGGCTGAATCTGGCAAACTCCAGGTCTGAAAAGTGAAGTCAATGCAGAAGTGCCTTAAACCTGCATTCTTACTAATGGGCAACAGGGGGCGTCTCCATTTGTTGCAAAGAGAAATCCGATCGTTTTGAAGTCTATGATAAAATTGCTCTACTTCTCACTTTAGCTTTAGCTTGTTAAACATGTTCCTAATGGAGTTTATGGTCTCAGTCACTGTTGTTGGACTTTGGACAGTTTAGCATGATTCATTCATTTTCAGGGCATAGTTTAGCTACCTGGTCATTTACAAGTCACAACCATTTTTTTTATTCCTGTTATAAGTTTCAGTTCATTTTTATGTGTTGTTTGTAGTTAATAAGACCTAAAAGTGTACCGTTCAGTGTTGGGTTGTAGATAACCCTAATGAGTCAGCTGTTCAATTTGAATAAAGATGTATCTTGCTAAGCAAGCCAGCTAGCTACCACTTGCTTTAAAGTTAGCATCCCCCTTCCCACCTTTAGCCCCTTCTCCAAATAAGTTCACTTCTAGCTCAGAAAAAGCCAAAATGACAACAGCCAACATGCCAAACTTTATGCTTCCAAACGGTAATCCATAAACCAATGGGTGCCGTCCCTGCCACTTCCACTTGTTTATACAGTCTATGGCTAACATTTAGCTATTCAACTTTTTGTGTATTGAAATTTTAACTGTGGGGGGTCAGTTTTGTCAGAGTTCTAACTTCTGTAGCTCATTTCTTTCCTCTAACTCATACCGTACCGTATAACAAACATCCATAGAGTTCTTCAGATAATGTGTTGTTAATGGCATGTTTTCTGTTTCACTTCAACAGCAATGAAGTCGGGGGGCACTCAGCTCAAGCTCATCATGACTTTCCAGAACTACGGCCAGGCTCTCTTTAAACCCATGAAGTAAGTGTTGTATTTGTTCCTGCTATCTCTGTTGTTTTTCCAGTTAAACTGCCCTCTTATCTCTTTTTTCTGTACCAGTGTTCAGTGTCGATTCCACTCTCTTTAAGGAAAGCAATCTCTTTTGTATCGTGTTGAAGCTTGAGTGCCATTTCAGCATAAAACACCAACTATGCAGCTTTTTTTTCTTTTTCTTTCTTTTTTTTTTTTTTTTACCTTCAATGACTTCCTTTTTCGCATCCAACCACCTACTCATTCTCCTCACAACATCAATCTCATTTCCTCATTCTCCTCTCTGGCTATATCAAATTGCTTTCATTTCAGCACAACCTTGGTATTCGACTGGAGGCCGACATCATTCTGCTGTGTCAGAGCCAAATGTTGAGTAGGCATTTCACCTCATAGGGCTTTCAGGTGACACGGCACATCCTTTAGTGGCCAAGCTGGAGGTCCTCTGCCCTCAGGCAAAGCTGCCTGTGTCATTGTGTGACAGATTCAACTGATCAGTTTTATGTTTTCTGATCATGTTAAGCCATCTCGTCAGCTGAATGTCTTTATTGTGTTGTCATAGTAATTTACTTGCTTACTTTAGCTGTGCTCACTTCATAATGACATCAAAACAAACTTTGGCAATTATCACTTTTTCAGTCTATATTCAATATCAAAATATTTGTTTAGTCAGTCAGTTTAACCATGTTGTGTGATGTGTCCCCTAGTGGTTCCTCAAATAACTAAAAATGCAGCAGAATAAACGTTTGTGTTGTCATGCAGTCCTATTTCCAACAGCTGTGGTATAGTTTTCAGGTATGTATTGTTTGCTTAGTGCTCCAGGAAGCAGCCTCTCAGGTCTCACTTTTGCTAACCCAGAGGCTCTGTATTTTGTCATTATTTTTCCGCAGCAAGTTGTCTGTACTGGTGCCAGACATAATTGCTGTGAGCTTTGTGATCCAACACCCCTGTTCCTCGCCTTATCTCCTTCTGAATCCTATTCCACTTGTGATATAAGAACATCTAACCAGTGAACTACAGCTTATCATTAATGTTTCACATAACAGGGTGAAGAGGAGCAAAAGCAACACTTTCTTTTCCTTTTGTACCTTAGCTTACCTCTGTAATAAACCTGGGTTTAGAGCTGATAATTTCACCCAGTGGTAAAAACCACCCCACTGGTAGATACTGTGTAATATTTGATTAATTCACATTTTCTTTATCCGCACTGTCATATTTAACCGATAACGCATCCCAAGAGAAGTGCTCTTTGCTCCTAATCCCTCCTCGATTGGTGGATTTAAATGTCACCCGTCCTTTGTTATGGTGATTGTAATTTAATTGTGGGTTAATGGTTTTCTACACAAGACTGTTGTCTGTCCCCTGCATGTCAGCATGGAGAGCAGGGTTAAGCCTGTGGATGATAGGTGGCAAGGGTTTTTTCCGTGGGAGGAAAAGCTATTCAGAGACTGTTGTAATTACTGCTTCAATCGTACCACACTAAGCCAGGCCAGACGCAACAAGCCTGAAATCATCCTGACAGGTTGGGAAGAGGGGAGATGAGAATGAGGTGAGAGGAGGCAAGGGGATGGGAGAGGAGAGGTGTCGAGTGCAAGAGATGAGGGAGGAGAGGTAAGGGGGGGCCAAGGGCTACAGACGGTAAGACAGAGACAGACAAGAAGACGTGGGCAGAGAGTGCTGTCAATACACACACAGAGTCAAAATCCACAGATTATCTCGGTGCGCTGCCTCGAATTTGAACCCAGACGGAAATGTGAAATGACATTTTCTGAGAAAAGCATGGGCTGATGGGGTTGGATGTAAATCTGTTGCTTGACAGTTGTGGTTGTCGGAGCCGCCCGTGATGTTTGATAATCCTGAAAAACGGAGTGAAAAGGGTGGGGGTGGGGTGGGGGCTTTTCATTCCCTCCTGCTTCAGTGCACTTGACTTTTACAAAATAGGGCAACCCATGCTGGCATGTGTGTGCTCATTTGGACTGCAATCAAGGTCCTGACAGATTTGCAGTGTCATTCCCGCTTCATACATAATTTCCCCTTGCAGAGATCACACACACACACATACACACACATGCACACACACACATCCACTTAACACCCAACATCATCTCCTAGTTCCCAAATCTGCTGGTGTGTTTCCACGTGGTGCATCAAAGAGACAGAGGCTGAGAGATCAAAGACTTCTCCGGCTGTGCTTTTCTGCTCGGCTCCTCTCAGCTCTAATGCAAATGTGTGCCAAGCAATCAGGCAGCGAAGGCAGGCAGGCAGGCAGGCAGACAGGCATGCATGCACGCGGTGTCTGGGTAACGATCGACCCTCAAACCATCCATATCTGTGGAAACCTGCGCTCTCGCAGCTCTGCTCTCTCTGTTTATTGGCCCCTCTGTTTCTTTGTCAGTCTTAGTCGTCTCCGTCACTCTTGCTCCCCGTCTCTGAAACTATGTTTGTTTTTTTCTCAATCACGTTCTTTAATGAACGGCACAGATGAAGAAATCCATTAACAGGCTTGCTGTATTGATTCTTTTTTTTCTTCAAAGGGAGAGACACAGTGATCAGATACTATGGTCAGCACCTGTTTTGTAGTGGCAGGGATCCTCTTTATGTGGAGATCAAGACAAACAAACCTAGCATGATTTCACAGTATATGACAGAGAGTGAATCTGCTTCCACTGTTCTGAGACACCACAAAATGGCTTTACAGTACCTGGAGTTGGAGATGATGTAACATAGATGAATCAGCCCAGTAAACTGCTGTCTGTGGTCCTCTTTTCCAGACATGGGATAAACCCACACTTACCTAGTCTAATCTAACTTGAGACCTGTTTTGCAATGAAGACCACAGGTCTTGTAAGACAGAGAGGGGTGGCACTAAAAACCCCAGCTGATGCCCAGCCCTGTGCTGCTGAGGCAGACAGATAAAAACATCAGGGCTGTGCTCTCTGTCACAACAACTGCATTGTAACCTGAATGAAGCTGAGTTTGATGACTAAGCTCAATTATCATCTTCGTCATCCCTGCATCCTGTCTTGCCTGTGGCAAGGACTGAAATAACCCAGAATTGCGGCATTTCCATAATTCCTGCTTTTGTTCCTGTAAACAAACACTTTGCGCTGTCAGTTTGGGAGCATCTACTCATCATATGTGGGTAAAAATGTGGCTTATTCACAGAAGTCCTCAAAATGAACAGCATATATGTTATTGAAAGCCCTGAAAGTCTTCTTCATTTGGTAAATCACTCATCATTGATTAACAAAATTGTCCTAGTGGCTATGGCTCAGTTGGTAGAGAGGCCGCCCACTGATGGTTGGTGGTTCGATCCCTGATCATGGCAGGAAGGAAACTAGGAAGGATACTTCATGTCGAAGTATCCTTAGGAAAGAAACTCAACCCCAAATTGCTCCCAATGCTGCATTCAATGGTGTGTGAATGTGTTCCTCATGGTGGCAAGTGGCACTGCTTAGCGTAGCCTCGGCCACCAGTATGAATGTGTAAGTGAAAGGGTAAATGATTGCTGTCTGTAGTTTAAAAGCGCTTTGAGTAGTCACAAAGACTAGAAAAGCACTATCTAAGTACAGTCCATTTACCTTTTACCTACTGTATGCTGTAGCTTACAGCCTCAGCTTGTGTTTTTCAAGTTGAATAGGCTTGAATACTCTTCACAAAATGATCCTTTTTAAACTGCAGAGTTGTGCAAAAATTCCACCATGAACATTAGCTTTAGTGGACAAAAAAAATCCTTGTACCTGGCTGTAGTTATTTTTATTTCTGTTGTAAAGTTTGGAGTTTTGACATAGGGTTCTATGTCGATTAACTCACTTTTTGAGCCAGCCTCAAGTGGCCATTTGAGGAACTGCAGTTTTTGGCTTTATTTTTCAGCCTCGATTGTTGGTCTCCATACTTACACAAGTCAAGAAAAGCAACCTAAAAATGGGTTCCTTATTACCTCCGCCAAAGGAG
>JAOWBC010000617.1:13715593-13729197 GCA_028566105.1 Hypoplectrus providencianus
CAGTGCACAAATTAAAAAGCTGCAGTTAAGTGCAATACACGTAGGAAATATTAAATATGCAACTTAGATTCGTTGTCATGGTTTTTTTTTTATCTATGAAGTAAATGTGCACGCACCTGTCTTGGTGTGTATGTTATTAGTAAATGTCACTTGCTGCAACAAAAAAAATGACTAAGAATAGGACTTTTACCAAGGAGAACACCCTTGTGTCCCATGTGGAATCAAACACAAATTTTTAAAGAACATATGTAATCTACAGTACTTGTGTACAACAACAATAAACATGGGACTTTAACCTGCTTTTTAGGTCCTGCGTGAAACAAAAGTCAATGTTTAGTAGTTTTAACTTCGGTTGCAACATACATACATCATGTACTGACATTGCATACTTAACAAACCATATTTAACTTACTTTCGCTCAAACCATGATCTTTTCCTAAACCTAACCATGTTGCTCACAATGTAAACCACTTTGTAAAACTGTTAAAAAGAACAATCATGCCATTAACTTCATCTGCTGTCTAGTCAAGAGGAAGTGCAGAAAATACACAGAACTGCCTGCTACTTATCTGTTTCGCTGAACTTTTAGTTCAGGAATGTAAATTTTTTAAATGTCTTAAAAGCAGACTTGAAAAGTAAGTGAACCTATCCTTAAGTATCTCTGGTGTGTTAAAGCTTTCAGCTTGATCAAACTGCCATCGGCTCTTTTAATCTTTTTATCTTCTTCTTCCTTATTCTTTTTCTGGCTTTTCTCTTTTTTAATTTCTCATACGCCTCCCTGCTTCTTTCCTTACCCTCCTTAGGCCATTCCCTGTTTTTCTCTGTCCCCTTTCTCTTCCCGTCACTCCTTTTCACCATCACTCCTTCTTCTTCCAGCCACACCTCTCAATCTAGGGCCTTGGGAGAATAGAAAGCGAGAGGAGAGCGCTACTCTTGCTCCCTCCGACAACACCTTCATCCCCTCATTTTCTCCTGATATGATATGAGTGATTCAGCTGGGAGAAACAGGCTCCTTTTACGCTGTCCCTTTGGTCCTCTCCTGTGAGTTTCTTCCCTCTACTTACTCTTGCAACCCTCCCTGGAAAATCTGAATCTGCCGTTTATCGTTCCTCCTCTCACAAAACTTGTTTTTCCCTGCTCATAAAGCCTCCCAGACAGTCCTTATAAATGCTTAACAAGGTCAGTTTTGTATTGTACTTTCCAGCAGCATCCATCCATTCAGCTTCCTCTTGTATTTGTGAGGTTATAATGGTGGTGCAATAAAAAAGGGGTTGGTTCCTCTGAGGCTGGAGGAGTAAGATGCAGCCTTTCCCTTCATTTACTGCTCTTATGAAACAGAAGAACTGACTCATGGTGTGAGTGAGATCTGGTTCAGCTACATTTCCTGGATCATTTCTGATTGCAATTGATTTATAATCTTTTGGTGTGTTTGCATCAAACATGAAGGATTTTTTTTTTCAAACCATGGCTGAAAAACATTCCTGCTTTGTTCCTGTTGTAGAAGTAGGACACTGTCATGTCTGGGTTCATGCCCACTGAAATCTGTCTGCTGTCTTCTCGTGTGTCTGGATGACTGCCACTTTGGTGCTAACACAGCAATACAAACCACCAAGAAAGACAGCAAAAAAATATTCAGTGATTTAATTACAATTTACTGATCTAAAATATGCTGAAATAACTACATCAAGATGCTGATTTGTAAAAGGTTTGAACTGCTTTGTCAGGTCTGTTGATATCACCATAACTTTTGAAATGTCTGTTTTCTGAATGGGGTTTGTATCGATCAGGGCTATGCTCTACAGGCTTTTGCAACATAGCTTCACACAACTTTCTAACTGGAGACTAACTTTCAGGAAGCTGCGATTCAAACAAATACTACATATTCCATTTGTGCAAGACTTTTCTTCCTTGTGTCTATATTTGCAAAACAGAAAGGACAAATCCTGCATCTATTTGATTATTTGCATTGATTTTTTTATGTTATTGTGCCTTGCAAAAATGTTGCTACGTCTTTCATATGAAGACACCATTCGTACTATCTCCATTCACCCCTGTTCTCCTTTTTTTTCTATCTGGATCCATCTCCATCTCTCTGTTTTTCCCTGACTATTTTTGCAGCAGCACTCTCCGGTTTGGAGCCTCCCCTCCCTCTCTCTGCCATATAACCATGCCTCCAGGGTTTCCCTATGTGTATTTATAGTGTATTTATAGGCGCTTAGCTCTGTTTTCTATCTGCTTATCAACAGCCACTGTGTACCCCACCCACCAATTTACCAGACACAGCCCTTGGATTTGAGGACACCACAGGCCCTGGCTGCAGTCACTCACAGCCCTCTGGGCCTTGATGCCAGTCCGCCCCTCTCTTATTCGCTGCTCTTTACTAAAGTGTTCCAAAATCCCTTGATTTGTGTCCCGTTGAGTCATGTTTTTTTTTTTTCACCACCCAGTTTTCATTATTTCTTGCTTTTACCAGCTCTCTCTCTCCACTAACCCACTTTTTGGGGTTTCTCTTCGTTGCTTTGAGACTCAGAGGCCCTGGCTGCCCCTCAGTGGCTCTCTCCAGAAATGACAGAAGAATACTTAAACACTCCTCTCCTCTCTTCTTGTCATGTGTGTATTACTTTAGCTATGAGGCGTGAACTGTGATCCACAGAGATTTGTGTGTTATAAATCAGATGTGCTAGTCGTCTACCGGAGCATGTTGCCAGATCACATCAGTGCATATTTTTACACAGTCTGTGTTTCGGCTTTTGCAATAACACGTGAGTCAAAAGTGGAGACACACAGAAGCACACAAGTTGGATCCTGTTACAGTGGTATGCCACCACCTTCTCAGCCAGCCGGCAAACTGTATAATTAGACTAATTGTCCCAGCAATAAATTTTAATCCAGACATGAAAGAATTTGGGGGGTTTGCATTGCTAATTACTCTCATAGTTTGCAGCCCATGTTCAGAGTACCGCGAGAAGACATATGTTTCATGCAAGAGACTGGCGCAGTGGTGGATGGAGGGTAATTTGAAGCCAGGGTTGATTAAAGTGAAACTCTCAAGTTGAGGTGCAGTTAAATGAAATTGTGCACAGCAGCCACGCGATTAAAAAGAAAAAAAGCACCTCGGTAGTTTGTAGTGTGACTCAGAGATAGAGAGAGAGAGAGAGAGGGCGAGAGAGATAGAGGCAACGTGGGAGGCAGACAGGATGAAGCGCTGCCTGGCAGAATGAGCCTCTTCAACTGGATTTAATGGGACGTTGCTAACGGATGTATGAATGGTTTATCTTCTCGTGTCTAATTCAGCTCCACTCTGTCCTCATTGTCAGCCGTTCTGAATGAGGCGAGGCACTACAGGTGAATTTAGGGGAAAATCCTTTCATCCCGGCCTAATGACATTTATTTATAGGTTAAAGGTGACATAATATACATCCAATAATCAGGGTAAGTGAATTGTTCACTCCAAATTAATAAAGTTCTTGTCAAAGAATACTAATGCAGGTGACGTCAAACCAAAGATTTAAAAGGAACCATTTGACACTGTGTGAAGCCAGATTATTTATTTCTTGCCAACATGCAGAAATAACATGTACACTGCTGAAGGAGAATACACTATCTTGGTTTAAGGACTGGAAGTGAGCTGAAAGAGTTAGCAGATTCTGTCCAAAAGTAACTCTGAAACTAACTACTTAGCTAATGACAGTGTAACTACAGTAACATGTGGTTTCATTGGGATAGGTGTAGATTTAAATCACAAACAGCACAGGTGCGTCTGGTTTGTTCAAGCTGGGTTAGCTATTTTTGGCAAAACTAGTTGATAACAGTGCATCGCATGGCATTGTGTGCATACAAACTGTAGCAACATGTCCATGGATACAAGTTAGAGAGTTCTGTTTTTATGACTGATTTAATGAGACCAGACGGCAACCTCCCAGTCCCAGCAGTCAAGCAAACCTTTAGTGCCTTAAGCTGACAGTCTTTCAAAATCCAACAGGGGTCACCAACAGTGGTTGCAAAGGACCTGTGGTCCTATCCATCTCAATACAAAATGAGATCACATGTCACCTGATATATTAACACAGTTTATGTGAACATTTTGGTCAATTAAACATGTTTTTTTAAGCATTTTGTTGTACTAAAAGACACTCTAAAAAGTCAGTTGTTAAGTTTTTCCAGTAAGTTACATACAAGATTTTAAAAAAAAACAGTGATGGCCCTGATGTAATGCTTAACTTGAAGCTGAAACGGGCAGTCCTCAAAACAGTGGGTGAAGTCACATCGACTATGTCCATTATTTATGTACAGTCTATGAATGAGACACAAATAAGGAAGTGCTGATGAATAGTTTATTACTATAGCTACAATAGCCCTCCTGGATTTATAGGAAGGGATTGGTGAGGTCTTCCAATTTCCAAGTTGAAAATTGGACTTCAAGGCGCATTCCAGATCAAATTTCCATTGTTTGTATCATCCCCATATTTTTAAAACTTAAAGAGAAGACTTGCTTATGCTGCAGCCATTTCCGTATTATATTTCCATGTTATCTGTGGTCTGAAATGGTTCATGGTGATTAAAAGATAGCCCTTTGTCTCTAAGCACTCTTAACAAATCACTACTCTCACCATCACCAGCATCTTTGTGGGATTTTTTTCTTCCTTTCAAGTCCCAAACCACAGGAAATGAGGAAAATCCATTAGCTGGGTGGTTTTAGCCATCTTGCCCTCCCAACACTGTATTTCAGTGGAGTGGAAGCGCAGTCCTGCCCCTTGGGCCCGCATGACAAGGGCAGAGGAAATGGCTAGGCATTAATGGCAGCTTTGATTACTCTCCTGTCACTAATGTAGCCAACATGAAAGACAAGAAGAGGAGAACGATGACTTCAGCCCCAATCAGAGGCAATCTGATGGCATCTACATGTAGCCAGGCCATTTGGAGCGCACGTACGGGCTCTGGGGGACACATGCACATTATCTAATCACCACATACCTCCAAGCACACACCTCTCAAGCCTATATCAGGATAATGGTGAGTTACCAGGATCTTGGCTCTCATCTCTGTCCTTCCTCCACCTTCTAAAGTCATAAGGGCTGCTGTGCTGCTGCCTGCTGTGGGTTGTTAGTGTTAGTGGCTGCAGTCGGAGCAGCAGAGATGCATGGCCTGAAGCTACACAAGGTTGTTGTACACAATGGATGTGGCAGTTATCCATACAACCTGCTCCAAGATATTGTGTTAAGAATCAGGGTTTGTTTGCTTTTGTGATTATGTTTGCTGATGTTTGAAAGAGCTTCATTCTGTATGTGTTTATAATGTAAACCAGAAGAGACATGTGGTATGTATTGAAACCAAAATCCCTCATAGAAATAGAATATTTTAGTCTATTCAGGGAGATGAGTTGGTGCTTTTTCATGAGATCGATATGAAATATGACACAGCATAGTGGGCATCACTCATAAAATTGAGCTTTTGGCCTCGCTCCTGCCAGCTTGGCCAATATGCACCAATAATGCAATTTGGTCATGCTAAATTGATTCCCCAAGTTTATCTTATTAGCGTTGGTGAAGTAAAGTAATATCACTGGCCTATGAGTCATCTCATCCAATGTAAGTCAGTCAAGTGACCCTCAAGAGTCACAAATGTTGCACTTACTTAATTCATCCAAACTATTGTAATGATGAGTCAGTATTGCATTGTTCCAAGCCTTTATCATATACTGTAGTGTTGCTTCCACTTCAAAAGAAATGAAGGCCAAATGTCTGGGATATAAGCATTTTCTACCATCTTGCATTGAGGGTGTCATTTTGAACCAGAATCAACTTGTTCAAAACTATACCCAATGAAAGAAACCATCATTTTCTAACAAACGTTTTGTAGTTTGACCGCTGTCCCGTACAGCTAATACAGGAGGTGGGTTTTATGACCGTTACTGCAGCCAGCCACCAGGGGGCGATCAACATGCTTGAGCTTCACTTTTCGGGAACTGTCACATCGTCCATCTCATCATCATATATATAGCCTTTTGTTCTTCTGTGAGATAGTGTTCCTTTCCTTTGTCTTACATTGTAGTTAATTTAACATTTTTGTATTTTTGACAGCACATTTCATGACATCACCTTGGGTGCTGATATATATGTGAGGGTCATTTTTCACTGTTGTCTGATGTTTTATGGACCAAACTATTAATTCAGTAATTGGGAGAGATTAATCATAAATTGCAGCTGAATAAAAAGAATAAGTGCTATGGATTATAGCTCTTTCTTTGCTTCAGCCTGCAATGTAATTTATCAACTCAACAACTGCGGCACTTTGGCTCCGCTCGTCTCAATGAGATTAACTCTGCTTCCAGAGAAGCTCTGGCTCCTAAATGTTTGGATAACCAAATTTCCAATTTGCCATATGCATGTCCCCAAGGGCACTGGTGTGTCATATAAAACCTGAAAACATGTTGTTACCCACCCAGTCCACAATAGGAGTAAGTGCCCAGTGGAGCCATTTGTGTGTCAGCCTGTGAGATATATAAGCACAGCATGGCAGCCTGTGCTGCTCCTGCATCCACATAAAAACACAGAGGTGCATATGAAATACTGAGGTGCTTTTTACAACAGAAAACCTGTAGAGTTAAAGGAAATGACTGCATTTAAATTCAAATGGTTTCACTCAAGCCAATTTTAGAAAGAAAAAAAAACTATATTTTGAAATAAGACTAGACTAGATATTCATATGAAAATATACCCATCAGATTGGTGGAACATTCCGGCTGCAGTGGGGAAGAACACTCTGTTCCCTCTAATTGAGTTGCTGTAATTTGCCTTTTTTGCCCAAATTATTGATGTTGGATGGAAATCTTCTCAGAACGCTGCATTGATGGATGAAAACTCAAGAGCCAAATACAAAGCTGTCTCCTAAACAGCAGCAAATGAGCAGTTTGAAAAGAGAAAGCTGGTCTCAGCAAAGATGTCCGAACCTGCTAAGAGAGTGAAGCTGGAGTCCAATTGTCATGGCACAAAACTTGACATGTAATAACACTGTACTGATCTGTATTGCTTATGCTTCTTAATTTCAACTTTTAACATCAAAACATGTCAAGGGAACAGACATTTTAAGGCATAGAGAGCTTTTAAATGCAGTTCAAATGACCTTAGGTTCTTCATGACAAAGTTACTAACGTGAGACAGGACCCTGGTGCATTATAAACTGTTCAACCACAGTGTCACGCTGCTGAGCTGATTGACCCTGCTGTGGGGCTCTGTAGCAGCGTTCATCGGCCACGTCCAGCTGTTCCCAGACAGTCAGACGGCCCTGGCCTGGGCTTCTCTCCTGGGGAAACACATGCACACTCTTCACAACATCATGCGGATGTGTGTGAAAGACAGCTGGTAGCATGTGTGTGTGTGTCTCTGTGTATGATTTGAAATTTTCCACCTGCTCACTCCGAGTCCAACCGCAGCATTTCCTGCTTCTCTTCTTCCAGTCGACAGATGTGGATGCGACCCACCTGGGTGCTCTAACTCTGTGCCTGGGAGTTCATTTAGTGTCAGCCATGGCCTTATTGACTCAAGTCTGCACAATGGCTACAACATATGTCCACGAGACCGCCGTCTCCTCTGGAAATGAATCGGCTCTCAACAGAAACATCGCTGCCATTCTCTCCCCCTTTCATTCCCTCCTCATAATTCTATTAGCGCATCCTATTCAGTAGCGGCCTGATAAGTCGGTGCACAATGAGCTGCACGATGGAGAGGTTCTTCTGGGGTTTGGACGGCGATGGCGCTGGCCTGTGTGATGTTTCAAAGAGCCTCTGCTTTGTTCTGTAGCAGACACTGCGGCTGTTACAGGAAGCTGCAGCCTATCAGCTCAGAGACGCTTGGTGCTGGGTAGTTCTGATGGCACGATGTAACATCTCATGTGTGTCCTTCACCCAAAATGCACTTGCGTATACCTTGATAAGAAACATATATAGCAATGCAATAGCATATCCTTATGTATGCACAGATTGTGACACATTTAATCACACTTACATGTCCCTGGGCCACTCTCTCATACACTCATTAATATTGCTCATCTGCAGTGTGTGCTTGTGCCCTTAGACTGTGACAGACAGAAACCTGTAATCTGCATTGAACAGTCACAGGCATGGAGATATTCTGACTTGGGTATTAGTAATGTTCTGCTAAGATTACAGGTACTATATGAAGATATTTACATGTAATGATTGCTTTGTGTAAATGGCTGTAACCTAACTTGAAAACTAGGAG
The DNA here is from genome assembly GCA_028566105.1 of Hypoplectrus providencianus. Taxonomy (NCBI): domain Eukaryota; kingdom Metazoa; phylum Chordata; class Actinopteri; order Perciformes; family Serranidae; genus Hypoplectrus; species Hypoplectrus providencianus. The sequence goes on from JAOWBC010000617.1 coordinate 13,723,834, forward strand.
TTCCCCCCGACTTTCTTAGTTGTTTAATCCAAAATTTTTTCAAAGATTGTCTCTCCTACTGTGCCAACATTGTGTAACTATCTTGCTAATTCACAAGTTTTCACCACCAAAATGCTACCTAAGTTGGCTAGCTGACATAAAACACAACACTGCATTTGTATAGGGATATAACAAAAAAAAAAAAATTATTACAATATATTTTATCAACAAATAATGGATGTTATAACCCCGACAATTGGTTCAGGGTTGTTGAATATTGTTTTTGTTTAGCAAGTGGCGCAAGCACAGAAAAAAATATGCTTTGTTGTCTTTTTAACTCTAAATGGGACCATATTTTCCTAAATAGGTATCAGGCTTTGTTAATGTAGTTATGAGGATGGTTACTGAGGTAATAAATTAAGTAGAAAGTGTTTTGCTTTTCACTTCCATAAATACTTTTACAACCAGTGGAGTCGCCCCCTGGTGGCCATGAGAAAGAAAGCAGTTTTAGATTCAGTTTTAGCCACCAGTGTTAACAACAAGGACCTCTGAAATTTTTAACATTTGAGAAAAGTCATCTCATAATGTGTGTCCTATAAGTTTGTTCGTGTGAGTGTTTGCACAGGGTTGGACTCAAACCTTCAGTATGATGTTGCAATGTGATGAGGAGCGCAGCCTGTTAGGCAACAGCTCCCGCGAGGTTTCCCTGGTTGTTCCTGGGAAGGCTGGTTCACTTACTGCTAACAGTAAGAGACAGAAACATGCATTCGAAGTCTGATGGAACGACGGATTAAATGTCAGAAGGGAAGGAGCAAGTAGAGGAGGTTCAGTGGAAAGAGAAAACTCATGACAACCCTTCATAGAAAAAACACAGCTTCATTAATGCATAATTGTGTGTTTTGTTGAATGCACAGATTATAAAAAATGTATTTTAAAGAGCACATTGTGCTCCTCCTCTTTCCTGACTGTTGCTGTTGAGTAACCTCCTGGGTTTCGTCGTCCTCTCCTCTCCTTCCTGCATTGTGTCTATCAGGATGTTAGCACGGTAACGCCAGGCCTTCTTGGTAATACCTCCTAATAAATCCATTGCACGCTGTGAGAGCAAAAGGGCGGATGAGGGGATTGAGGAAAGGAAGAAGAGAAACTGCGACGAGGAGGAGGGCGGGCATGAATAATGAAAAGCGCCAGAACTCACGCTGTCCCATCAGGCCCAGCGACACCCCGGCATCCTCCTGTGCTGTTTTGGTTACAGGCAGATGAGGCTGCGTGTGCAGAGGGAGAGGGAGATAGAAGCGGAGAAGAATGGCCTGAGAAGAGAGCGGATGGATGTGAGCTACGTGCTTCGAGTGCTAAGGGCAGGAGCTGAGGAGGGCAGAGCAGCTGATAATTAGCAGTAATTGTTGTTCAGGGAGGGAGAAAAAAAAGGCAATTGGTTTGGGTTTCATCTCAGGAGCTTCACTGTTTATGTCGGAGAGTTTCTACTTTTCTCTGTTGTGTTTGCTTTTAATGATTTTATGTTAGATTTCATTCATGGGAAAGGTTTGTGCGAAAGAAAAGCTTTTTTCGACAGCAATTTTATTTTCATTTTTGCTTCATCTGGGGATTATTTTCTTGATTAATGAATTTTTTAAATGACCAAAAATTAAATATATTTCATATAAAGCCTGAGGGATACTGTGAAATGTTTCGTCCAAGCAGTTGTGCAAAATTCTGTGGAGTGGCCCCCTGCTGGCCATTGGAAAGAAGGCAGGGTGAAGGCACTTCCTCATAACTTCACCACCAGAAGTTGTTGCATGTGTAGCAACTACATAGAGCTATAAAAAGATACAAGGCCATAAAAAAAACTGTGAGTCCACCTACAGCATCCTCATTTGTGTTATTAGATGATGAGATATGCATCTAATTTGACTTAAGCCGCATTCGTTGGCTATAAAAAAAAATGTTTCTAAAAGCTCAGACACATCTGACTGTTAGTTGCCAAAAACACATTTAATTAGATCAAGCTATGTAAACACCCCCGAGTTTGAAGATGAGCTCTCCAAAATATGGTAATCTTCTCTCTTTTAACAAGAGAATGGTATTTTGATGTATACTCGCCATATAACACCTGATAACTGAACAACTAAGACAGTGACTTACATTTGTCTATAGCTCTTTCATTTCAAAATATAACTGGTTTTTGGATTACAGTCAGTTGGAGGCTGATCGATAATGTATTATGAAAAGTACAACCTGATAGCCAAACAGTTCCCAAATAACCTTTGACGTCTTTGCGCAACCACCAGCAAACAAAGAATTCTCCTCTTGTGTATATTTGTATATTCATTTGCATTTTGATGACAGGTTAGATTGACACAGTATGAGCAGCCTTTGAAAGCACATTTGACTGAAAGAGCTGTAGTCCTGACACGTGTGCAGTGTAAATAGAGTTGTAAAAGCACTGTTGACTGCTCTGCTGGGGGAAAGAGAGAGAAAGAGAAAAACAGGATGTGAAGTGCAGACATAAAGCAAAAGAAAGGACGACCATGACAGAGCTGTAAAGGAGCAGCCCCATATGTAGTTACACAGAGGCCGAGGCCATAAGCCTTTGTTGCTGCACACTGGAGGGGAAAGCTCAGTGTAGGGGAGCGAGCTCACAGACGATGGAGAAAATTGCGGTGTAGTATTGAACAGAGAAGGATGATTACACAAAGTGAGGAAAAAGCTTGAGACTGGTTCCTCTTTTTTTTAGGATTACGCTTCTTAATGAGAATCCTTTCTTCAATTATTCATCTTTAATTGTCATAACTGCATTTGAAAGGGAATTATTTAGAAATACATCTTGAGAGAATGTATTAAGCAAGAAGAAAAAACAAAGCGCGTCTGATCCTGCAGACTATTTTCCATGAAGCTTTTGATGGCTTTCATATCTGACCTTTAACCCCCAGGTGTCAAACTGCATCTCATTATAGCAGACAATAGCAAGCGTCCTCCTAACCCTACCTACTGAGCCGTACCGTTACATGGACGAGCTGCTCAATTCCAATTACACTGCGGTGATTGCACCGTCGCCACAAAGCCTGTTCAATGGCTCACGACCACACACACACAGACACACAAACAAACACAATGGAGAGCAAAAGTGGCTGGCTATTGTTGACGCAAGGAGAATTCAGATAGGCTACATCAATCTTGTCATCAAAAATCAACACGCTTGTTAGTCTCAGTGCTTGTGTGTGTGTATGCATGGGCTTGGTTGTGCCGTTGTGTGTGTGCGTGTGTTTAGAAATGAGATTCACCTTTTGGTCTGAGCGAGGTTTTACTGGACTGTGGGTCGATAGATCAATGTTGAGTGGAAGGCACACACTCAGCAGAGCCAGAATAGCCCTGGAAAGGCCACGGCAATCAGTCTTAGCCCAGCCTGTCCCCTAATCACCAAGTGGAGATTCTCATTCTGAATGGAGGCTATTTTTACAAACTGGCACTTGAAGCACTTCCAATGAAGTCAAATATGCAGCAATTACAGATGTGGATAATTGAAAGTGATGGTGCATTCACTGTCTATCATAAACCATGGTTTTGGATTGCTGCCGTTTGATACTCTTTTGCTGTTTAGCCCTAGAAAGTATGAATGTAATGGCAGCATGTCAGTCAAAGTTATTCCAACAACACTCAGAAGGCTTTAGATGCAACCCCAGTGCTTAAGTTAAAACTGAACAAGCTCAACTTAACACAGATTTCTTGCTGGTGATCTTGAATTGTAAATAAATTACCCGGATCAAAATGGGTAGCATTCATTATGAAAACTGAGCTTCATTTTATTACTGTAACTGCTTTCTCTCCACCATGGAGGTCAAACTCAAACAATCAAATTGTTTCTGCCTCAAAGAAAGCTTGTTTAACCAAAGTCTGCATTATAAAAAGTCTTACTCACTGCACTTTTCCTCTTTAACTGCAATATCAGACATCTGTTATTGATATTATTGTGGTTGTAACTGTAGTATAATTTCATTTAGGAACATTTTTTTGGTGGTTCCTGTTACAAATTGCAGAACAAAGCAATGAATCACTTTAAGCTTACTTGCTGGCTTTGTTTCTTTCAGTACAGTTACAGTCTTGTCATGTTTTTGTTGTTCTGGCAGTTACTTCCCAAAAATACGTACCAAATATCTCTAATTAGTCCCAATTAGCTAAAATGTTAGTATGCTAACATGCTTAAATAACATGGTGAAAATTTTAAATACTATACCTTCTTCACATCAGCGTGTTAGCATTACAATTCTGAACATGTAGGTAGGCTAATGCTAGCTCAAAGTGAGACCTCAGGTTGCTAGCTTTGTAATAAGCTTTGGATCATGGACTGAAAAAAAATTGGACATTTATGTGTTGACTATGTTTTTAAAGACATATTGGGCTGTCACCATCTTCAGTTTTTTGCATTTTGTCAGAAATGACCATATTTTTAAGAACCTTTGAAGCTTTGAAAGGAGAGCACTAAGTTACTAGCTAACACCAGGGCTAGACAGTACATTTTGGGCGACCAAATGCTACAATTAACTTTGCATTTGCAACCAGTGGAGTCGCCCCCTGCTGGCCATGCAGAATACTGCAGGTTTAGGATGTTTCTGCACAGGCTTTACTCTTCAGACCCAGAGGGTTTCCTGTGCTTCCCCCAAGCTCAGGCTAACAAAACCTTCTTTGAAATCATGATACTCAAAGAACATTTTTCTTTCAAATTATAAATTCAAAGGAAGCTGTTTTCTGGGGGTTAAAATCTTTTTACTCCACTTACAAAAGTATACAATAAAAAATCTCTGATTCCCCTTGAACATTTTCTCACCAGTAGACACATTTTAGATTATCATAGTCGTATCCATGTACCACAATACGTCTTTCAAAGGCACAATTATGCTATATAGGTGCATTCACAGTCCACACAATGTGTAGCATAATGTGATTATCTGGTGAACGTGCATCACCGCACGCTGCACTCCTGAGCAGCTCTGATGGTGGCACCGCTTCATTGATGCTGTTCGTTTGAAAGCTGAATGAATGGTGCAGATTAAGGATCATCTTGTATGCCATACGGGGAAATTCATCATGTCCCCCTTCCCACTCACTGAGACACACGCATATGTAATCCACCTCTGCTTTGGAAATGGAGATTAGAAAACAGTTCAGTTTCCCTCTTATATGGCTTATATGAGAATCCAATGATGCATGTTTACATTTTGGTTAAGAGATTCAGTTTAAATCTTAGGCATGTTTTATTGAGCCTTCAGGATGTTTTATTTCTTGGTTTGTTGCATGGAAATTGGGTTTCTTGTTCCTGTGGGGGTATCTATCTATCTATCTATCTATCTATCTATCTATCTATCTATCTATCTATCTATCTATCTATCTATC